>WAAD01022124.1:21471-41924 GCA_013389945.1 Fregata magnificens | reverse complement strand
AAGGCCTTACTAAAGTCCAGGTAGACAACATCCACAGCCTTGCCCTCATCTACTAGGCGGGTCACCCGGTCATAGAAGGAGATCAGGTTGGTCAGGCAGGACCTGCCTTTCATGAAGCCATGCTGGCTGGGCCTGATCCCCTGGTTGTCCCGCACCTGCCCGGTGAGCTCACTCAAGATGAGCCGCTCCATGATCTTCCCGGGCACCGAGGTCAGGCTGACTGGCCTGTAGTTCCCCGGCTCCTCCTTCCGGCCCTTCTTGTAGATGGGCGTCACATTGGCTACCTTCCAGTCATCCGGGATCTCCCCCGTGGACCAGGACCGCTGATAAATGATGGAGAGCGTCTTGGCAAGCTCCTCCGCCAGCTCCCTCAGCACTCTCGGGTGGATGCCATCCGGCCCCATAGACTTGTGAGCCATCTCCATCAAAGTTAAAATATCATTGGCAGTAAACTCCATTCATCAACCCTGAGTTGCACTCTATCTCTTTCCATGTCAAAAGCATACTTTATGTATGGAGGCTTGCCTAAGAAGTCCACTGATTTTTATTGCAATGCCCAGGGATCCAAACCGTGATTTATGGCTTTAAAGGGCACACAGCCATGAAAATCACGGTGTAGCCTTTGCTCTGGACTTAGAAAAGAAAGAAAAAGATTTTTTTTTATTCTGTGCAAGTCCTTCTGCCAGCTGAAGCTCTGAGTTTTGCAAAGGGATGTTTGGAGGTAATGTCCTTCTATACTATAAAGAATGACATCACAATCACCATGAAATTACTTCAAATACCAAAAAGACACTTTCAGAGCTACCTTGTCTGGATACACCTGGTAAATAAGCTCAGTAGGGCAACAATCCGAGATTTTTTTTCTCATATGGCTCACAAAATTAAGTCAGAGATGGGAAAAAAAACGGAGTGGTGGGCAACTGCAAACTACACTTCAGCACTTAAATGAAATGAAGTTAAAGAAATAAAAACAGTAAGAAAGGCTTATCTACTGATGAACATCTGCCTATTTTGTACAAGAAGTCATGGGCCTGGAAAAAATAGCACAGAAGTTGTCAAGTTTAACATGCAAATACCTTAAATATGCTTTTCAGTTTCTTATGTTGAAGACTGCAATTATTCAAGAATGTAATTGCCCACTGTAATTCCCCTGATGGCAATGAACTAAGCTCTGTGTAAACAGTTTCAAACCTTGCTTAGATATCCTCTGAGAGGAAGCATGCAGGTGCCAGCCCTGTATGTATGTTAGGTTTATTTTCATTTTTTGACAAGGCATTAACAAATATATAACAGATTAGTTTCAGGATTGTGATTGTTTTTCATCACTAAAAATTTAAGCCCCAGTAGGGCTACTGCCTTTTCTATTTCATAATCAGAAAGCAGAGTAAGCAGTACAGTGGTACAGAGAATTTTTAGATAAACTCCAGATAATCTTACCCTGTTCTTCTAACTAATCTATTGCAGAACATGGAAACTGAAAACGAAACAATTACCAATACTCAGAGAACTTTTTGCAGGAGAGCCAAACAATCACTCATCTACATGCTTCTGGCACTAGTTTCCCCACAATCTTTAGAATCAGAAAATCCAAGTGGAACATATCCAAAGATGAAACTACGTTCATCCCACCCAGAGATGGATCTGTCTACACAAAAAACATCTGCAGCAAGACCCTTAGTGTCTTGGGAGGCTGGGGGACGGGGAGGCACCTTCTGCTTGATCTGTGCTGTCTGTAGCAAGGCAGAAACATGAACGAATGCTGCAGAGGTGTTCTGCATCCCACACAACTCAGCAAGGCAAGAGAATGTAAAATCTATCCTCATGCGTGGCATGTCCTGCGGCAGCTGTTCTAGTGTTCACAGGCTTGCGAGATCAAATATTTTTACTGTAGTAGCTGATAACTTGTAGATTGACAAATACACATATAGCCACAGTGAGAGATATAATAATGACATGAATTGAAAACATGTTACAAAATAGAAGTTTCTTGGTTCCAGCAGCTATCTGTCAAGCATGTAAAATGTCATCGCAAATGTTTCTTATTTGAAACAACAAAAAGGGATCTAGATTAATTTGCCCTTTTTCAAAAAACACGGTGATTGTATTTTCCATTTAGCTATAGCTGGCAAAATACACTGCAACTTACTACAAGAGCCAACTGAGTTCTTTCCCAGACTTAAAAATTAACTTAACTAATTTTCATCATTTTTTGAATCATCCAAAGTGATCATTCCAAATAAAAAGACATTTGCCTGTGAAAGTTCAGTGTTAGAAACTTAGAAATTACTGAGATGGTGAAGGTAAAGTTGGTGTTGGTAACAGAGATGCCAACAGTTTCCTAACAGGTTCAATGAGCTCCAAAATCATGAAATGGCATTTGTAAAACTGTCGTAATTAACAGTAAGTTATCCAGTCTCAGTATTAAAACGATCCATTCTGTTGACCCTAACAGGCGTAAGAGGCAAAAAGGCAAAGCCTAAATTTGTTGCTAGTGCAAAAAGGAATGCTACCTCTGAAATTACTTCCAGACCTTCAGAGTCAATATTTATTTAGCTGACTTTGACTTAGATTTCAGTATCAAAACATGACAGCACCTTACAAACAGCAGAGAGCTTAACCTTGTACAATCCTACTCTAGCAAAGTAAAAGAAAGTAAATGACCTGCCAAAGTCAGAAAGGAAGAAGGCAGGCAGGTCAGCCACAACACCCTCTCATCCTAAAGCACACGCTGGTATCTGCAATAAAAGGAAAGGCAACACCTTTCCTTATTTTATTAGACAGAAGCTTCTTTTTTCCTTGTAGGTTACTTATACTAGCAGTAACTTCTGATGGCTGCAATATCAACTTCATTTCCAAAACCAAGGAGGGTATAAAAATATGAGTTGATTTTATTCAAGTCCTCAAAGTCCAACGTGAAGCTGAGAGATGGATTTCAGATTAATTTTGTTCCAGCTTTCTGCCCTGATGCCTGCAGTCTTCCAGTGAAAACATTCAAAGAGAAAAAAAAGAAAAAATACTTGGTAAAGTATTAATATTTCACATGAGAAAGAGAAATGAAAGATGATCATCTTACAAAGAGGTAGCACTCAAGGATATGCTATAAAATAGTCTTTTTAAACACCAGCCATGATATTTTATTTACAACAGGCTTCATCCCTAGTGCCTCACAATCTGTTTGAAATACTATAAAAGTTCTTTTGATAAGTGGATAATTCACAGAATACATTAAGGCTCTTCTAAGAGCCTCTCTTAAGAGGATGAAAATTCCTTTAAATAACAAAGACATGTTTTTGTTAAAAATAGAATTTTTTTTTTAAGGGGATCTCTCCAAGGGCCAGCCACATCTTTGAATATTTTTTCAGTAGTGAGAGGGGGGAGAGTTGATAATGAATGAGCATGAATATGGCCAATACATTTATGTCTACTTTAGAAAAGGCTACGGATATTTCCCATACCGGACTGCCCTTACCTAGTTTGCTCATGACCTGCAATTTCCTTGCTATTCTTCCCTGGACAAAGATTTCTAACCAAGCAGAAGTAATCGTTATTAGGGTAAAGATAATGAAAATAGAAAACACAGTAAACAGCTGATGATGAATTTGTTATGTAATTGCAGTTGCTTTCTCTTGAGTGAAAAAAAACACTCAGGGAAGGAAACCCCTAACTTTTAAGGTATTAGGTTGAGATGCCCTTTTGGAGCTGGTTCTAACTGTGTCACAGCCTTCATTTAGAGACCCGATTCTCCCATTTTGCATGTAGACATTCACACAGTGTAAATGAAAAGTGGAAATAAAATATTAGCAGTGACACCACAGCATAGCCACTTCTTTCTCACTTGACCTAACTCCAAACACCGGAGAATTAGAAGGGATCAGCTACATAGGCAAGGCTGACCATGCTGCTGCTGTAGGGCCCAGGAAGGTTCCCTTTCTTTTTGGATCCTCTCTTGTAACTTGCTTGCACCCTGACATAGACTTCTTTGCAAAAGGTCTTACTCCTCCCTCTGATAATGAATTAGTACCTGCTGGAAACAAGACCAGATGAAATCCAGGAGCACAGCTTGTCACACAGAAGCAAAAGCCGTTGACACACATCCTGAACATTACACGCCCTACGGGCCATGAAAGAAAGAATAAAAGCTTTTTACACAAGTAGAAGGGTATGACTAAATCAATAGTAAAAGGAAAAAAAATCCCCTATGTGGGCATGTGTTCTGGTCTTTCACCACAAAGTCCTAAGAAAATATTTCTACAGAATTTTCTGGCTTCTCTTGTCCCAGATCCCAGGCTACTGTTCTGATGCTGTCTGGGAGATGAGTCCAGACTACCAGAATTTTGGAAGAGCCTTCATCTCAATTATTACTCAGTGAATTTGAGCATAACTTTTAACTGCAGAAGTTAATTTCTTGGTGCTCCAATTACTGGCACATATAGCCCTCTTGGCCTGGAGCCTAATCAATCCATCCTACATGTGTCCCTTTTTTTCAACTCCTAAAAAAATAAGAAAAAAAAAAGAATGCTCTGAAGGCACAGGTGAAAGCTGAAGTTTTCAAAATGAAAAGCATTGATTTTCTAATTCTTGCTGCTTGTGTTTTCCAGAACAAACTCTATCCCCATATTCTTGCTGCCTTTATTTGCTGATGAAATGGGGACTGCAGAGCAATGCTGAAAATTATAGCCAAGAACAAATTCAAACAAATCCTTTCAGAAAAATATAATAGAAATAATTCCTCTACTAGCTAAAAGTAATTGTTCCAAGGGCTAGAGTTTGCCACCTGCCATCATATTTGGTATTCTAGGAACAGAATTACTAAATGTCCCCTTATAAAGTAACAAAAACTCTGAAATGAAAAAGAAATCAGTTACTGTGAGGAAGTGGGGCAGCATTTAGTCCTATATTTGCCATGGTAATCTTGTGCTTTTGCATACATGTTAAAACACACAGCAACAGGAGTGGGATTTTGTTTGTTTGTTTCTGAAAAAACTAACATAATTAAATTGCAGCTAAGTTTTTTTTCAGGCTATTTCATTTAGTGCTGTGCTTCTTTAAATGCTGATCACAACAGATGGAGCACATTTTGCGGACATGTAGGTTAAAGAAACACTTATCCCTCATATGAGAACACAAGGCATCCTGTTTGAACAAATTTCCATGTGGAAGGAAACTGGAGCTCAGAAATCATAATTTGAAGTCTGACATATATTTTCAGCGTGATTCACTGCTGTGAGGACAGAGGCATGACCAGGAGCCACCATCCTCCCAGAAGTCAGAGTAGAAATCCATTAATCTGAACAGAGTTAATGGGATGCTGTCCCTCCACACTGCTCTGCAGCCTTCCCTCCCCTCGGAGGTATAGCTGTCCTGGCTCAGGTGGGACATCTGCACAGCAGAAATCCATCTTGCTCGCTGCACCATTATTTGCTGATGGGAAAATCCACTACAAGTAACAAGGATGCCTTAAGGAAAAACAGTTTCTAGTAGCTCCTGCAAGAGTCTGTCCACTCCACCTGGCCCTTTCCCACAGCTCACTGTTGCCAGAGTATCTCCTGAGTGGTTTCTGTATAAAGGAGCTTCTGTGGTACAAAATGGTCTTCAATTCTTCCTCACCAAGCATCTTCCTTTCCTTATTTACCATGTTGATTTTTTAGCACTTCACCAATCACTTTCCTGTGTTGGGGTTTGTTTTCGTGGAAGGGTTTTTGTTTGGTTGGGGTTTTTTTAGTGTTTTCTGGCTGAAAGTCCATTCCTGGATGTACATCAGAGTTAATGAAAGTACTGCTAAAACCCACAGGTGAAGATCCCCTACGCTCATAGTTAACTCCTCTGTCCTGCCAGCCAAAGTATATTAGTCTGCTTTCCTCCAGAGGGAAAACATGTGGCAATAAAAAGAAAAGAGGTTCTGACCAGGGAGGAAATAAAAAACTGGCAGAAGAAATCCGAAGGCTTGCAGCTACTAATGACAGATTCATCCTGAGACAAGGGAAGCATCATGGGAGCCATAATACTGGAGTGGCAAGTGCCACCACCCATAATAAATACGATATTTTACTCCCTCATTCACATTGTTTTGCTCAACATATCATGTGTATCAAACCAAGGGGGAAAAATATAAACATATTTACAGTTCAGCGTGTTACTAACATTGTGGTTTCTGGAACAGTCTCTCACTGTCTGAGAGTCTGTGAGGAAGTTTACTACAGATATACTTTGAAATTCTGAGGCTTATTATTTTAAAAAACTATTATATTCAAACAATTTTATCAGTGTTATTCAACTGATTATAGTTATACTAATGAGCTGCAAAGCTACTGAACTCTCAGACAGAACTTAATAAATACAGGAACTAATTTTCCAGAAGAGAAAAATATTTGAACATGTGGCTAATCAGAAACATTGAATGCTGACCTAACCTCTCTGACTTCAGTGCAAGGACAATTAGGCCACAGTGAACACTTTGGACAACTCCTCCAGAAGTACACTGTGTCTGTTCATGACACTAAAACCCAAAGCACTTAAACACAAAAGAAATGGGAACACAGGGAAATCAAATTTCATGCACAGCTTCACACTGTGGTTTTTCATTATTGTGCAAATTTCCTCATGGCCTTTGGCATGAAGGATGTAAATGTGCCCTATTCGTTATAACTTCCCCCAGGAAATCACTGACCAGCCTATGTCTCTGATCTAAAGGAAGACACCTCTGAGGAAGTCCAGTTTAGTATGCCAGGGTGAGGAGGAGACAGGCAGCAGAAGAGTGACATCAACAACAGAAACACACAGCAAATAGAGTTGTTCTTCCCTCCTCCTCTTGCTTATGTCCTCCCCTCCTCCTGCAGTGGTCAGGCCACCAGCTCCAAACCCAGACTTCTGCCCCATCACCAGGAAATATCAGCTGCAGTTTATGGCTTAGGCTACTAGGAGTTTCTGCGATAGCAATGCTCCTGGACATGGGCTGCAGAAGAGTAAGTATGGATATGGAGATGAATTGCTGCAAATTGTGGTCTTGCCTTGCAAGGGCTGCAGGAGAAGCACCTGAAGACGCTATGGTATTGTATATGCATTTTCTGCGAATGAAGGGTGGGTTTTAATTTCTTCACAGAGACACCTGAGGACAGGACAGGTCTTGCGTCCTATTAACTTTCCCATGTACCCGAGCCACAGGTGCTCCACCTGGGGACAGGAGGGGCCAGGTCTCTTTTACGTAAGGCCCTGTAGGTCCAGAGTGGCTTCTGCTCTGAGTTGTGACCCCTTTCCAAAGCAGAATACGGGCGAAGGCACTGCAGATAGTGTGGTAGCTCCTGGTCCAGCTCAGCTGTGAGATGCTGAAGCAGAGGAGAGGAGGCACAGCGAGGCAGTACCACAAACACCAGTTGCCTCTGCAAAACTCTGAGCAGGGCTGCTGCAGGTGAGCAGGTGGTCTACCCTCAATGGCAGCTTCAGAGGGAGAGGCCCCCACTTCTGGTGTGTTGCTTCATCACCAGGCCAAGCAGTTTACACCTCTCTGTGCATGCTCAGCCTCCTGCAGCTAGGTTCCCAGCCTTGTCTGCAGGAGCACTTCTCTTGGGCTAGCTTTGAAAGTAACTCGCAGGTTACCAACACCTGATTTTTTCCTCCTCTCTCTAAATATGCTTATTATATGTGGAGGTTTTAATGTGGGGAAATCTCCTGTGGCCTTTTACACTGTCCCAGCTGTGGTGGAGCCAGCCAGGCTGGTGAGGCAGGGAGCAGAGGACCTACTGGCAGGGATTGCCTGGGGTAGAGAACCTTCGTACTGCTAAACTGCTCCTCTTCTTCATGTGCAAAAGCTTGCTGAGCTGGGGGGATGCACTGGGATGCGTGTTTGGAGGGGGAAGGGGGGTGTGCTGCTAGGACTGCCCAGGAGGGATGGCATGCAGCGATGGAGGGGATCATGGGGCATTGGGGGGCCATGGGGTGCAGCCTGCCTGCAGTGCGCAGGGTGCAGGCACCATGGGGAGGCAGTGTTTGTCCTGCTGCCACCCCCTGGCAAAGTGGCCAGAGTCCAGAGCTGCCTCAAAACCTCTGAGAACTTGTGGCTGTCCAAGACAGGGAGGAGTTGATGCAAGCAAGGGAAAGACATGAGGACTGTTTGCAACAGTGGGATCAAGGCTACACATCCTGTAGGTACCACTGAGAGCATCATACTTGCTGGGAGGGGATGAGTTTCTCTCTCAGCATAAAGCAAAGTAATCATGTATCTGCTCTGATTTATGCCATGATACCTGCATTCCTACAGATTCCTCCTGATAGCTGGAAACACCCATCACCATGATGCATTTTAGTGAGTACAAGGGTCATTACCTTCTGCTTTCATCAAGCAGTAAAACACTCACAAATGTTACATTCAGATTTACAAAAGTGAACTGGATTATTTTTTAACAGCCATACCAGAAACATTCTACATTAAAGCAACAACAGAAAACAGGCACTACGCTTACATAAAAGAGCTTTCTAACTGACATGTATTATTGTGCTTCTGTATTATTATTGTTATTCACAATTAATCGAAATGTAGCATTTTTCACTAATGGAAAACAACAACTGCAGAGAGCACTTTGATTGCACTATATTTATTACCCATCTTAGGAACTAAAAATGCACTTAACCTGTAATTAAGCTCACACAATAAAAGCTTTGTAAATATTACAGTTGGAAAGTGTCCTCTCAACATCACATACTACCATTAGCCAAAAATATTTGCTCTAAGGAATGTCTCTTTGAAGTTATAAAATTGTTTTTCTGAAGGAAAAAAAGCAGGAAAAGAAAAACCTTAAATGCAGCACTGCCTTGTTTCTCCACAGGCTTTGCACTTACTTGGCAAACACTGCATACTTAATCACCACTGCATGTGAACAGTCATAAAAAAATAATAATCTGTGGTAGTCTGAAACTTCTCTCACTGTTGAGGATATGAGAAATGGAACCAAATGGGAAAAAAAAATTCTTATATGCAAAACCTGTTTGCTAAAGAAAAACCCAAACATTTTTGCCTGGGAGCTGCCCCATTACATGATAGTATACAGCAAAATGGGCAAGGGTGTTTGGTCCGTGCTGTACAGAGGGTACTAACTCTTGATTTTGCTCAATTTCTGTTCACCTTTGCTCCCCTTGGGTGTAACCCACTCACTTAATCCTGACTTTCAGGTTTTATGCAGAATAGACAGATGTTAGTATGCTATAGAAAGCAGAGAGGATGGGTGCAAACATCATGCTCTTTGCTTGCTGTGCCCTCTGAACAGGGCCATGCCCGACCCCACAGGCACATAACTGCCACCCTGCCAGTACCACTAGAACAGTCATATTCCACAAAAAGTCCTGTGTATTCATATCTTGTTACCTGTCTAAACAAGTGTTAGGAGTGTTTCTCATTTTGTGATATTTGGCAGCACAGTTTGAGCTTAGAAAAGCTTTATATTTCAGTTTCAAAAAGAGGAGAAGACCAAGTGACATAATAAACCTCAGGTTACTTGCAAGTACTTTGGATCATTTCAAAAAAACCTTCTCAAACTCAAAAGCAATAAAATTTTTCTTAGGATCAAAGCCTTAGTCTCAAATATTTAATCAGTGTACTCCAAACAACCTTCTAGAGATGATTCATCTTCCAGGTATATGGAATTATTCATAATTATACATAAAAGCCAAAAAAAAAAAATCCTTTCAAAATTAATTTTTGCCCTTTTGTTTTTAGGATTTTGGCCCAACATCCCAGTGGACTGATTTATTAAATAAGCTTGCAATTCATAAACAACCTAGAACCAGAGTTCAAAGCAAAACAACACTGACTGGAATGTTTCTGATGCGCTTTGGAAAGTGCAGAGTACCACGTAGATGAGCTGCATGTGCCACATGCTTATAAAAGCAATTTAATTCCTGGTAATCTTGAGAGAGAAAGGAATCCTTCACGACAAAGTTATAGCCTGATATTATGTGAACAAGTAACAAGGAAGGGTTGGATGTCCGCTGGAAGCAAAACTTCGATGACATTAGCATTTCTTTTTAAATTACCCACTGTGACAGCTGTCCCAGTGTTAATGATGACTTTGGCACTACTCTAGGTAGATGCTCCTTTTAGCCTATCATCTAAATTTGCTCTGAGCAGAGTTAGCAGCTATTATTGCAGATTATTGATTCTGTGTTAGCATTTCTTACACTTCTTTCTGGTGGAGCTTCACCACCAGATGTTAGCAGTGGGAGCGGAGAAAAACCATGTTGCTGCAGCTTCAAGCAAGATTTTTTAATTATGTGAGACCTTTGAGAGTCTGGTAGTAAGACTGATAACAGGCCACAGACTGCAGGTCTCTTGCAGCTAATGTATGACATATTTTCTTTTGAAGTGTGCACCACTTTTTAAGTGGAACAATTTGTGACTGAATCTATATTGATGGTTAAGGTCAGAATTGGCGGCATAAGAGGGCAGGATCTCCCTTACTTCTTAGACACTGCATGTGATCATGGTTATTATAACAATAACAGTTATTTCTTCCATTCCTACAACATGATCTGTCTCTGAAAACTGCTCCTGGTGCTGTGTGACTTGCAAGGGATGCAGAGAGCCACGACATGGACAGGCAGCTCAGGGAATATAAGGCAGGACAGAAGATGCTGCAGCAAGATTTTGGGCAAATTTGGCCAGAAATTTCTCAGTGTTTCCTGCCATAGTACTGCTTCTAGCTAAACTCTTTTTTTTACTTAAGTGCAACCTTTCCTTTTAACACAGCACATACCATACAGTAGATTTACTTGTTTGTTAAAAAAACAACAACAAAAACCCCACATTAGCTCCATTTCAGGCACCCCTGCTAAGTGTTGGAATGCATCCTGCTCTTCAGTCTGTACATTCATTGAAAAATAATGGCAGGCAAATAGGGTGTCTCTCTTCTGACCTTCTTTGCAAAGCTCTGTCCATGTAGAAATGTTATGAAAATTAAACAACAAAAAAAAGGGGGGTTTTACATTCAAATTAAAAAAACAAACAAACAAACAAACAAACATTTAAAAAAGTCGGTTTTGAAATATCTCAACTAAATCCAAACTGGCTTCACCTGATGTGCCTCAAGCTCTTCTTTTCCTCAGTAATCTGGCTGCCATATCCTGTTCTCATTGCTATTCTCCTTTTGCTTCAACAAGGAGGTGTTCTCCACTGAGCAAAAATACAGAATAAACAAGTGATATTTTAATAAAATTATCTGTTAAGCATTAAACCAAAAATTTCTGCTAGTCACTGTCTGCCACAGCTGTCAGAACTGACCACAGAAGCCAGCCTCTCAGTTTGTCTTCAGTCTTGCTGCTACCCACATAATCTTAACAATCCTGCAGCGTGATGGTGCAAAATTCAAACTCTTTAGAGATTAGTCACAGATCATGTCATGCTAACAGTCACTTTGGCTCCAGTTTAATCTAAGTATTCGTCTAATATTTCCTTTTTAAAGTCTCCAGTGGATGTGAGGGCTCCATCCTGCTGTGCATAAAAGTAAGACCTGCTTAAAAGAGCTTATATTTCTACAAGGAAGAGCACTGAAAGGTAGTAAAGAGACATGTAGATGGAGTGACCTGATTCAGAGCTTTACAGCATATCAGAAAATGGATGTCAGGATTCAGTTTTTTTCACTCACCATTTTCAGTCCAATTTTCAGATGAGGCCATATTTCTGGGTTGAATTCTATACTCAATGTAGATAAAATCCTCTGCAGGAAGAAAAAAAAGAAAAAAATAGGAATAATTTAGCCCATCTGTATTATGAAAAGAATAGAATTCTAACTGATCATTCTGCAAGTATCATATTCTGGGTTTTAATGTATTAATAATTACAGAAAAACAAAGGCCTGTTTCATCCATAAACCTGCAGGGAATTTAAAATTTGCATTTCACTCCATTTTAAAAAATTACCTGAATAATATTCATTTAAAGAGCAGACTGCAAATGATCATCATTAAATGTTTTCCGAGGGGAACAGAAACCTGGATGACATAACAGAAGTAATTGCACTTCATACTAATTAACTGAGAATTTTAGTCAAAATTAATTAGCATCCTATTGGGCACATAAGGTTAGATAAAGCATGGCTATAAAAACAGATTTTAATGGTAATGAACAGAAAGGAATTTTAATGCACTACACTGTCATTAGTGGTCTGTCCCTAAAGAGAATAGTTTTGCTAGATTATCCTAGATTCATGAAACTTGCAGTGTAATACACTTTTACGCTTTTTTTTGGTCCTTTTTGCAACAATTAGAAGGAAAAAAATAGATAGGGACTGTTCATACTTAGTTCTAATCTGTAGTTTAATTATTGAGTTCTTTCACTTCACATTTTATGCCAAGATTTCTTTTGGGGATGGGCAGCTAGTCCACTATGGTAGGTCCAGTAAGCTAAGTTAGAGAGCAGGACATGCCATCAGATAACAGTAGTGAAGGCAAAGACCTTCAATTTTGACTTGGTCTTCATCTATTCTCACCCCTTGATCTTCAGTGCCCTTCTAGTTTCACCTGGTTACTCTAAGAATCTGACATAAAGATGAACCTCATAAAAGTCATCATTTGAGGCGATCAGCCTGCCATTCTGAGCAGTGCAAAAGCAGCCTTTTGACACGCCCCCAAGGCTCATTTTGCATACATTATTCAGAAAAGTCAAAGAGATGTGGTGTAAAAAATCCAGACTATTTGGCACATGGTAAGGATCCCACACAGGCGGGTGAATTGGTATTGGATTCCCTTTGACACCACAGCCACAGAAATTTACAGTCACCCATCTAGTTGACCAAGGGAAGCCAGAAGATGTGGGGTTTTTGGGTTTTAGCAAAGCTTTTGATAGTGTCTCTCACAGTATGCTCCTGGACAAAATATCCAGCATATGGCTAGACAAGTCCATAATATGTTGGGTGAACAATTGGCTGACAGGTCTGGCTCAAAGAGTTGTAGCAAATGGGGTTACATGAGGCTGGCAGCCAGTCACTGGTGGGGTTTGATTTTAGGGCGAGTGCTCTTTAATGTTTTTCTAAATGGTCTGGATGTAGGAGATGAATGTATATTGAGTAAATTTGCCAGTGATACTAAATTAGGAGGAGCTGTGCACTCTCTCGAGGGTAAAGAGACCTTACGGAAACATCTGCATAGACTAGAGAGCTGGGCAATCACCAACCTTAGGAAATTTAAGTGCTGGATTCTGCACCTGGGACAGGATAATCCTGGTTATACATACAAATTGGGGGATGAGAAGCTGGAGAACAGCCCTGTAGAAAGAGATCTGGGGGTTTGGGTTGATGGCAAGTTGAATGTGAGTCAATAGTGTGCCCTGGCAGCCAAAAGGGCCAACCGTGTCTGGGGGTGCATCAAGCGCAGCATTGCTAGCTGGTCGAGGGAAGTGATTGTCCCACTCTACACTGCACTGGTGCAGCCCCACCTTGAGTACTGTGTGCACTTTGGGCGCCTCAATACAAGAGGAACATCAAATTATTAGAGTGTGTCCAGAGGAGGGTAGCCAAGATAGTGAAGGGTCTCGAGGGCAAGACTTAGGAGGAGCGGCTGAGGTCACTTGGTTTGTTCAGCTTGAGGAGGAGAAGGCTGAGAGGTGACCTCATTGCACTCTACAGCTTCCTCAAGGCAGGCAGCAGAGGGGGAGGTGCTGATCTCCTCTCTCTGGTGACCAGCAATAGGACACGAGGAAATGGAATGAAGCAGCATTGGGGGAAGTTCAGTGTGGACATTAGGAAAAGGTTCTTCACTGAGAGGGTGGTTGGTCACTGGAACAGGCTCCTTAGGGAAGTGGTCATGGCACCAAGCCTATCAGAGTTCAAGGAGCATCTGGACGACGCTCTTAGTCATATGGTTTAGTTTTAGGTAGTCCTGTGAGGAGCAGGGAGTTGGACTTCATGATCCTTATGAGTCTCTTCCAACTTGAGATACTCTATGATTCTATTATTCTAGTATTCTGTATTTTACCAGTTGACTGATAGATAGGCATAAAATGCCTAATGAGCCACAATGAGAGATACCATCTTCCCAGGACAGAGTACTGCCAACAAGGCTATAAACCCATGTCCATTCCAGTCTGGGGTGTGGACCCTGATTACTTCTTGCCTCCCTTGAACTTGTTCTCTGATTTTGTTGGAATCTCCACACTGTAGAAATATTAATAAGTTGGAGTGACTGTACATCACTATGAAGAAATTTCAAAATTACAAAGAAAAATGGAGAGCCACAAAGTAAACTGGTCTATTCAGCTACATTGAGTTTTCTTTTCTCATTGACTGGTTGATTATGTCCATGTTTTCAGTCACCCCAAGTGCTCGGAAACAGAGTGCTTTTTCTTAAACTTCTCTGCAGTTTTGGCCAATCCTTCAGCACAATTCATATAAACGGGGAGGGGATTGAATGAGGTGATTACTTTTGCTTTCGTATTTTGGTAAATTTTTAAAGAAAAAGATGGGAATTTATTCTTGAAAATTTAATTTGCTTAGGCATGAAGAAATACATAGAATAATATACAAAGAGATGAACTTCTGTTTATACCTGTAGCCTTTATGGTGAATTCTAAGTTACAACCCATGATCTCCCCAATATATTATTTGCAAACATACTTTCTTTGGATTAAATTCTGTCATCTTCCTGAGTAGACAGAGATATCCATATTGTAGTCACTCAGTGCAACTGTAGGTGGTTTAAAACCTCCTACATCCCCACATGCCATAAACACTGGAAAACTCTTATCTTCAGTGGGAATGCCAGTGAAGACCTGGGGAAAAAAAGGCAAAGAACAGTGAATTTCTACAGGTTTGATTCCCAGTCCCAGTATTGATAGCTACAGCCACCATTTGAAGGATGGGATCCCTCCCACAAATATTTCTTTTAAAGAGATTAATTTGAAAGCTGTGAGCTTTAAAAATCCCTCCTTAAAAATTCACAGGCAGAGCATGTGTTCATTTAAGCAGAGGATTTTCAACTACTATTGTAAAACAGTTTCCAGTGGTATCTGAGGAAGGTTTGACCTGGAAGTACAACGAATCACGAACGATGAGTCTGTGCTCAGCATTGGGGGATATTCAGCACATTTCTCTGCAATCAGGTACTGGAATAACAATAATGAGCAGTGCAAAGGAAAATTCACAAGAGATTGAGAGTACAGAAAATAATTTCTTCTACAAAAGCTTTAGGCAGAGTGTCTAGGTTGCATCCTGGGATTCGGTAGGATGGGTATCCTCTGGAGACATGAGCCTTGCAGAGTAACTTAACAGAGCTGTTGAAAAGGGGGTGCCTGGAGTCTTTATTGACAGCTTCAGCTCTGCTAACTGTAAATTCAAGAGTGTTTTTCACTAGCTCTGTCCCATTCAGCAGCTGGGATGGTTAATGTAGAGCAGAACGGAGGTAGGCATCTCTGCCCGCCTCCCACTTGCAGCGGTGGCCCAGTACCTCCACCCACATACCTGCTCAGGTCAAAACAGAGACAGGGGATGTTCTCTCCCTAACATCCCTGAACAGGAATCCTTGTTGGTTCAAGGGCCACAGTAAAAATTACCTTTCTCACCAGCTCCAGGCTTTGTAACAGTGAATGCTTTTTGCAGGCCTATAAGCAGGCTGAGAAAAAGGTTGATACCCCAACAAGGGATTAGGACAGTCATTGTTAGAGGAATACATGTACTTTTTTAATATGAAGCCAGTACAGTAACTTTTTCAGCAACATCCTTTTTTAGTTCAAAATTCCAAGCTGGATATATATAATTGTGGGAGCTGAAATTAATTTAAAATTTCATTTAAAAATCTAATAGCCCTCTTTGGTGGATAAGATATTTCTGCCTCCAAATACACATCTAAATCACACATGCATATCTGCACATGCCTATGTGCATACTGGCATATGCTACTTACATCAGTCATAGCAGAGGTTAGGCTCAATCTTCTTAAGTACTAAGGTTTAAAGCCTGTGTGTCGTGATTCCTGTGGTTCATTTCTATTCCACTTGGAATATGCACAATAAACTACATTTTCAGGGAGCTTATTTTATTTAAACTTTTGTTTTCTTAGGGAAAAAATAGGAAGTATTTCTAACAACTGACCAAAACACCCTCAAAATCAGCTCTTATTTCTAGCCATGCCATATTTATTCACATTGAACCACATGGTTCCCTCCAAGAAGTCAAACCAAAATTGCTATGAATAACAGTAGCATAATCCAGTCCTGAATAGTTTGATTGGTTTAATTTGATTTTTGAGGATTTTTTTTGTTATTTATGTCTGTCAAAATGGAATAAAAATGTCCATGTCATTATGGTCAATATATACATAACTGTAGGTACTTAGCTTGTTCACAGCTGTATTACTACTTGTATGTTCAAACCTAAGCAAGTGCAGAAATTGTTATTTGAAGTAGTAACTATTTTCTGAGGAAAAGGAAACTTCAAATTGTCCTGTAATTCAGTTTGTCCCTAGCAATCCTACAAGGTCTCAAAGTTCATATAAGAGGAAAATAGTGGCTGCTGGATCAGAACTTACTGTATCAGAAATATGGATAAAATTTTATGTGGATGTCATTTACAGAAATGACAATGAATCATGCCAAAGAACATTTCTGGCAAACTTCGTCTTTGTAAAGATTTACACTCCAAACATATAATGAAATAAATACTATTGTACCATTACAGAGATAAACTGCAATTAAGAATCTGAAGTGAAACACTTTATGTTTCCATAGGCAGCTTAACCTTAAACTCCAGAAAGTGTGTTACACCATTTTGCTTCCATGTGTGAAGAACTCTAGCTCTTTTAAAGGTTCAATTCAGATCTTAAGCTCTAGCCCTCCAGAAAAGTAAGGTTAACTGAAGACTGGAGACCTGGCACTTCAAATTATGTTGTTCATCTAAAAAAGTAATTGAGATAAGCCCTAAGCAGGAATAATTTTGCATTATGTGGGATTTACAGGATTGACAGTTTGGGAAAGAAACCCTCGTTCCACTCACACTTCCCTTACCTACCTTCTCCAGTCCTACAGACAACATAAACTACTAATTCTTCCACTAGGATGCTTTGTTCCAAGCTCTTTTGAATCTTCTGGTGTCTTCTAAACCCCTATAGTTACTGCTTATAGTGCTGTTCTCCTTGTTTAGCTACAAGAAGAACCTAAAACCACAGAGACTACTTCCAAAATCTGTTGTCCATTGAAATTGCTTCCCATTCCACTGATGGAAAGCAATGGCTCATTATCAGCTTCCGTCTCCCTGACATGTAAATCTAGATGCATTGAGGTTGCCACATAGGATATAAAAACTACTCTAATGCATGGAGCAAGAGACAGGAAGGAAAGCTGCATTTCTATTCAGATAAACAGTTTCATTAAGCTTTTAGAAAAACTGGTGGAATGTAATGCTGCAAAGACTTTTTTTCTCAATGGAGACAGTCTTGGTTAGCTGAATTTAGTATAGCTCTATTATCTGTATCTGTATATCTGTTAGGCACAATCTTTGTTATCAACACTAGAAAATCAACTGTTCTATAACTGGCTAAATGCATTATCAGTTGTGTACTCTGTATGTACAGTGAATATGCCTGCATGCATGACAGAGCAAACCTGAGCACCATACATCACTCTGTGCAGAGGTCACCACACAATCTTGAGTGTTCTGGTTAGAAAACCAGGTAGTACCCAGTTCATGGCACTGGTTGATGATATTGTAAAGGAGAAAAGCATCCCACCATAGTCATTGACAATTTGGGGAAAAAGCTGGAGGAAAAGGCAGTCCATTTGAGGTTTTCTGTATTGTTGTAATAATAATGTTAGGGTATTCTCTGGTCTAAAAAAGTTCCAACTTAACTCAGTTATATAAGTTGTTCACCAGAGTAAGGTTTCTAGAATCAGACCTTCCATGTACATAGCATATATGGCACAGAAATTAATAGCTACTTAAAAAGTCTATGGATGGTAATTAATCTACAAAGGGAAAGATAACTCTGTAGTGATGGTCAAAGCTAGTTTAATAGGTAGCGAACCTTTCTGGATTTTGCCTTAAACTTGGCTCCTCAGGACTCCCCTGATCCACACTCTCACACTAATACCTTATTTCTGATCTACTAACCTCTCTGGCTATGGACTTAAAAATTCTGCTGCCTTAGCCTGAAGCCTCACTTGCTCACTGCATCAGAGCTGAGCTGCAAAGATGGTTCATGGGCCTTTCCTGGCCCAAATGTAGCTACAGCTCTGCCTCAGTTTTATTCTTACCCTACTAATTCCTTCCAGCCCTGTGCACAGAAAGACAGGTAAACCTTCTGGTACCTCCAGTATGGCTGCGCCATGGATCCTCCAATGGATGTGCCAATGGAACCTCCTTTTCACAGTGATAAGTGCATCCTTTATCAGGATAAACACAAGAACTTCTCGTAGGCCTCATTCTTTTAGTCTTAAACATTGCAAAGTGGTTGCTGTCTGTACCATAAACCTAAACCGTAGCCCAATGATCCCCACAGACACAGCTTTAAACCTAGCCTGAACAGGAGTGTTTATATATGTACTTATCTGTGCTTTATGTAAATGTTTTCAATTTTGACTTATAATCATGATTTGCAACTGGAAAATTGGTAAAATGTTTTTAGGGACAAGAAAAAAATTTCTCTTTAAACCCTTTTTTCTAAAAATCTCTTGTTAAACAAGCTATTAAAATATGTTTGTTAGGATGAAAAAGTACCATTTAAAACTGCAAACATACCATTGCAATTAATATTAACAAGAACTTCTGCCAAACAGTAATGGATACTCTAAAGCTGATTCTGCACAAAAGTTACAGTTAACTTTTCCTGTGAGATTGCTTGAAAATGTTTGAGGGGATTGTGGTATAAAAACATAGAAATACTACAAGGAATACACACAAATGTAGATGTGGTGATTAGTATGTTAAAGAGATATTGTGGTATGGTATAAAAAGTTTTCAACAATGATATTTGCACAGAAAGATTAGGCTTTTTAAGTTCATATTGAAAAATTTAGATTGCACTCCATTATGTTATATAATGTATGATAACAGGATTCTGGTATCATCACTCCACTAATCCTGTCACCTTGGATTCTCATTTCTGGATTTATGATCTATTTATTGGAGCATAATCAAATCCATTTCTTTTGAGAAACTGTCTTCATGCAGAAGGAATATTTCTCATATTACATTTGGGAGCATGAAATTTTATTACAAAAACGGTCATTGCATCTTCGCACATTCTGTAAATCAGAATGCTGTGATTTACTCTACAAAGATTAAACAAGATACATTTCTCAGATCCTTTCACTTTTCGTGACCCTTAAGCTCTCCTGTCCCTAGATTAGTTTTAAGAATAGGACCTCACTTTGCAGCTCCAATAGGTGATGGAGAGAAAAACACAGCAGATGGGTTCTTGCCAGGTGTCATCATTGTCCCCACGGTCCATATTTCAAATGTGACAAACTTGAGGGTGGGTAGAGGTCACATTTGAGGACCTCACAGGCTGTCTTCAGCTTCCTAGTCGCTTTTGTTAAGTTCTTCTCCCCAGACCAGAGCAGAGATGTTGTCTTATGGGTACACACTTGCGGTATGCCAAATGGAGGAATAATCCTGATTTTGCTGTTGATGGGCTGGGGAGGTGGGAAGTCTTCAGAAAGGCTACATCCAAGAAGCCCAGGGCTGTGAACTGCCTGCTGAGGAGCCTCTCTCCCCACTGTCTCCACAAAAAACTTAACTTATACGTCTAAAGGTAATCACTGTGGACATCTCCCTTAAACACACTGGTAGGTTCTATTATAAGCTACAAAAATAATATTCAGAAGTCTTCAAAATAGAAGCAATGGTCGGGGCAATGTTCTGTTTCACATTGTTGCTATTTTAGTAGACAATTTTATTTTATTTTAGTAGACAGTGTTTTTACAATTAATACCAGTTGTAAACCCTACCATGGGCCAGCCCACACATATAGTAGTCTTTGAAACCGTAGAGTTCATTTCTCTTCTATATTAGTCCCACACATATTCTATAAATAAATGATGTGAAAGTGTAAGATTATACTTTGAAACTAGATGTAACTATTTGCACTTGAGGAGCTAAATTTCCTTAAGGTACAGACCATTACAACTTCACAAGTGACTAACTGCAGAAAGCAGTGTGAAATTGTGTGTGGAGGGATTCTATAATCAGTGGTGTATAAAAAAAATCACTGAGCTAGCTCCCCAAATTATACTTTACCACACTTGCAAGTCAAAGTTTTCTCACTAACTGGATGATGAAAAAGATAGTAGACTGCAATGCATACGCATTGTAAAATCTTTTACATCTTTGTAAAAATCCCAAGGCCCATATAAATTCTGCTAACATGAAGGATCCCTAATCTCGTACTTTTTTTCTCCCAAATCAGAAGGTTTCCAGTTAAGTCTTGACAAAATTTAACAAAACTCACAAAGAATCTTACACTTTTCTGGACAAACTTTGTCCT
>WAAD01022124.1:6192-19573 GCA_013389945.1 Fregata magnificens | reverse complement strand
AAGTTAATTATTTCAGCAGGTCTATCTATATAAGGGCAGCCTGGAGAAGTGAAGTCTCCTGTGGGCACTCGCTTGTTCAGGTCCTGTTTTCCTCTGAAGTAAGTTGCCTCTGCACTAACTTCATCAGCAAACAATTGAAAGTAACTAAGTTACCACAGCTTAATGACATGCTGCTTGCCTGCTGAGCCAAAATAGCTCACCATGTCTATCTACCTACCTATCTGCAAGTAAGAAATAAAGCGTGTTTGCTCACACCGTCATTTTCTTTATTAGCCTAATCCATCATCACCGTCTGGCAGGATAGTTTCACAGTCACAGCCACGGCTTTTTTATAAGTGATAATCTGGGTTCAAAATCTCATAGTATGAATTCTTGATTTAAAAACAAAGAAGCATNATTTTATTTATAATTGCTGAAATTAATATATCAGTGCCAGAGAATGTGTTCTTTAACAGTTTAAAAGCAGTAGTTTTACTTTTCAGCCAGTTACTTTATTTCAAACCACCTAATATGTTAGAATCAGTATCATCATCAGATTATTATTATTATTACTATCATCATCATCATCATTTACATGTAAAAACCCAAGCAGCCTTCAGGAATATAGCAGAATATTGCACAGTTCTACCAACAGAATAGGAGCAATGTTTTTGTAGAACTGGATAAAGGTTTATAAGCCCCAGAACCTGTTTGTCTTTCTGTGCCCAAGTGTATCATTGGCTTAATGCAAGTTATTAACTCTTCCTGCAAATGTTTTGTAATGATAAGAGATCTGCAGGACTTGGTCCTCTACCATGAAAATTCATAACTAATGATGGATATTGGAACTTGCAGTAATGTTTTTGAGATATGAGTCAGTGACTCACTAGATCCTACTCAACCTCACAAAGTTATTACATTAGTCTTTTGTTCTCATAATGAAAGGACACCTCAGGCAGGGATCAGTGCTGTGATATATAAAAAAGATTAAAAGACAGGACATGGTCCAAACAGCTATTAATCTGGAAGTTTTTCTAGTGGAAATCGACCCTCAAAAATGTTACACAGCTGTTGGGCAAGACAGGCAACCAGGGAAAAAAGAAAACTTAGTGGTCTGCCATAGGCCTAAGAGGCAGTACAGCCACTTTATAAAGATCAGATGCTGACAGGAGGTTGTGGTTAGTTCACTCTTTTCTTATTGTAGCGCTAAATGATCCCATATATTCCCATGAGTATACTGTGTCTAGTGAATCCCCACTTGATAAGCATAACAGAAATGCCAACTCAAGTGCATCTTTTATCTTCCATATGCTTGAGAATAATCAATCCAAGGGTACTTTGTGAGGCTGTAATGCTTCATGGCTTGAGGCATCAAAGAAGATAGGAATAAAGATGAGTAACGCTTTCGTTCAAGCTGCCACAAAAAATNAAAACAAAGAAGCATCTGTATCCATTTAATTTCATATACTGGTTCCTAATACTTGTGTGTGGGTTATGGATATCTTGGGACAGTATGTTTTTCCCCATTCTCACAGGTGCTAAAAAAACTTGGCTGTGCATTGAACAACACCATCTGTTGAGGGAAGACACATTATGAGATGTAACAAATATATAAAAGACACCTAGGAAAGGAGAATACACTAATGTAAAAATTTAAAGAAGAGTCTGTAAAAATAAATCATATTTTATTTATAATTGCTGAAATTAATATATCAGTGCCAGAGAATGTGTTCTTTAACAGTTTAAAAGCAGTAGTTTTACTTTTCAGCCAGTTACTTTATTTCAAACCACCTAATATGTTAGAATCAGTATCATCATCAGATTATTATTATTATTACTATCATCATCATCATCATTTACATGTAAAAACCCAAGCAGCCTTCAGGAATATAGCAGAATATTGCACAGTTCTACCAACAGAATAGGAGCAATGTTTTTGTAGAACTGGATAAAGGTTTATAAGCCCCAGAACCTGTTTGTCTTTCTGTGCCCAAGTGTATCATTGGCTTAATGCAAGTTATTAACTCTTCCTGCAAATGTTTTGTAATGATAAGAGATCTGCAGGACTTGGTCCTCTACCATGAAAATTCATAACTAATGATGGATATTGGAACTTGCAGTAATGTTTTTGAGATATGAGTCAGTGACTCACTAGATCCTACTCAACCTCACAAAGTTATTACATTAGTCTTTTGTTCTCATAATGAAAGGACACCTCAGGCAGGGATCAGTGCTGTGATATATAAAAAAGATTAAAAGACAGGACATGGTCCAAACAGCTATTAATCTGGAAGTTTTTCTAGTGGAAATCGACCCTCAAAAATGTTACACAGCTGTTGGGCAAGACAGGCAACCAGGGAAAAAAGAAAACTTAGTGGTCTGCCATAGGCCTAAGAGGCAGTACAGCCACTTTATAAAGATCAGATGCTGACAGGAGGTTGTGGTTAGTTCACTCTTTTCTTATTGTAGCGCTAAATGATCCCATATATTCCCATGAGTATACTGTGTCTAGTGAATCCCCACTTGATACGCATAACAGAAATGCCAACTCAAGTGCATCTTTTATCTTCCATATGCTTGAGAATAATCAATCCAAGGGTACTTTGTGAGGCTGTAATGCTTCATGGCTTGAGGCATCAAAGAAGATAGGAATAAAGATGAGTAACGCTTTCGTTCAAGCTGCCACAAAAAATGAGCATATTGGCTCTGCTTTCTATGATGTCCAGTTCTGTCAACACCATCACAGTGAGTACCGCTGTCTGAAGACAAGGAGGCTTGATCTTCATAGCAGACAAAAAGATGACTTCTCCTTTGTGTGATTATATGATAGCCATGGTATCAAATTCATTGCAGTCTGTAGGACCTGGTCAGATATTTGTCCAAATGGACAGTTTGCCCCGCACTACATGCGGTCCCAGCTATGCGCTTGTTGGCATTTCAGCTAGCTGGCTTGAAGCTGCAGTCACAGCTTTCACTGCAGAGCGGACTTATCCGCAGTCACATGTGGAGGTGTACAGGTTAATGATGTTTGTAACATCGATCTATCCAAGATTTTGCTAAGAGGCTTATCACCCTGGAGGAGAAGGATGAATGCATGGTGCCAGATACTTGACGAACTGCAGTGGAATTGTCCCTGATTTCGGGAAGGCTGATCTTAGCCAAACCAGTCAAGCCACCATGCAGGCAAAGTCTCAGCTATGGAAGGAACCAATTACAAAGACTTGTTATTGCTCTTCAGATGCTCTACTAACAGACTAAAGACAACAAGAAATTCTGAATACACTGGATATTTGCTCAAAAGGAGCTATCACAGTAGCTGANATATAGTGGGGGCACAGTAAATGCAAATGAGAAATCACTCACACAAAGTAACTAACCAGTGAAGACAAATCAGTCATGTTTTCTGGAGAGCTTAGTTCTCAGGTAGTAAAATGCTATTCAAAATTAGATTTTGCATAAACATATAGGATGACCTTGGTCATCCCTTTTGCAAGCTGGGAATAATTGACATGCACAACACAACAGCACGGGCACCTTTATTGTCACAGTATAGTCAATATCAGCTGTAATAGGAAGATATTAAGGAGGTGTATTTATTTAGAGTTCAGTTCAGCTACATGCATTTGAACAGGTTCACTATGTTTAATTATTTTGCTGAATCAGAGTGTGATTTTTTGAAAAGATTAATTATCTTCTTAAATTAATTTTCAATGACATAAGGGCAATTAAGAAGATGAAAGAAGGTATTACACATAGATTGCTCACATTCATGTGACAATCCATTAAAAAAAATTGTCATGAATGTGTCTAAGAAGCATCATTGTTATTTTCATATGCATTTAAGCAAACCATTTTCAAAATGACAGTTTTAAAATTGGAATTGCTAATGAACCATGTCTTTTAATACTTCATAACTAACATGTTTTTAACTTTCATTCTTGGTGGAAGCCAAATTAAAAGTATAATACATTTCTAATTTTAGGGCTTTTTTAATGAAAAGGTAACGATCATTTCTGTAGACTTTTTTAACTATAAAAATGCAAAGAAAGCAGCAGAAACATAAACACAATCCTGTGTTTGACATTTATTTGAACGACAAGTTTGCCAGAATACAAAATGGTATTAAAACTACTGCCTGACCATACAGCAGTAAAAAAAATTTTCACCAAAGGCTGTTCTGTATCTCTCCAAAGCATTCACCAAGAAGAGTAAAAGAACCATTTCTTGCTGACCTTCCCTGTCTTCCATGCCGTTTGTTAATTTCAGTCCACAGAAGAAATCTAAAGCAAAACAAATTCCTCCTCTGCCACTCTACTGTACAGTTTACAACAGCTGTAATTGCATGACTTTTGTCTTTTGCTTTTTAACAGATCAATGTACTGAGAGTAACTGCTTAGGAACTTGTGAGTAAACAACATAAACAATAGACAGCAACTCTTGCAGGAATAATAGATGCCAAACCAAAAGCAGACCTTTGAGACATGCAAGGCTCACACTTACTGTTGCCTTTGGCTCCTAGAGCTGAACAATAGCAAGAGTAGCTTCTACTGTATTTATTTTTCAATAAATCAAAGCCTGTGAGTGCATTGGAAGCAGCTCACACCCAGTATCTGTTTGGATTCAGCCCTTGGTACCAAAAATGAAAACCACAAATGTTTGGAGGAGGCTCAGGACAAGTTAGAGGGAGCCGGAGGTACCATCGTGCCACAAGATGCTGCCAAACCATGGGGCAGTGGGTGCCCACCACGGAGCCACCACTGCCACCACTGCCACCGTCCAGTGCCCAGGTGAGACCAGTTCAGTGGACCCAGAGCCTGGCACAGACAGCTGCTGCTCACAGATGTGCATGCAAACAAGCACTCAATAAACCACCCGCATACCATGCTACAAAGCCTTTGGCCCGATATATTATCTCTTGTTTTCTGCTTTCTGGAAGCAATAAGAAAAATCTGAAATTGTGGACAGTAATATAGATCTACCTGTCATGAAATAATTGCCTCTGGGAGCATGGGTTTGCAGTTGGGAGCATGGTGAGGTGTACAGCCGTGCTGGTATCAAAGGCTAATACCAATTACAAGCACAATTCTCCAAACATGCTGACTGTAGTGGTAACTCTTTGATAATTTATACTTTTCCTCCAAAACTTTCAAAGTCTAGAAAACATATACAGTGTCTGAAACAGAATAGGACTGCATGTGATCCAGGGCATGAAGTATTAAGATTTTTCCTCCTTTCTTTCTGTCACAAAGTCCCTAATGCTAAGCTGGGCTCCGAATGCTCCAGCACCCAGTTCCTGAAGAAAGTTGATTAGACAAACAGACAGGGCACTTCTCACTTTCGTCACAATCCAAAGATAACTGAACATGTAAGCAAATTTCCACGAGCTTCAAAGATTATTGGATCATGCCCTTACACCGATTTTTAAAACATTATTGTAAGACCATTGACTTCAGCTGGACAAAGTGTACACATGAGGAAAAGCAAGCATAAATTCTCTATATTCTGGCAAAACTTGAAGAGGAACTTCTCGGTGCACACCCAAAACACTAATAAAGATTGTGGACAAATGTAAAAGTGATTCTGTCTGTGAAATTCTGAGCTGAGATTAGGTACCATGAGCCTTTATAGGAGGAAAGGAAAAAACAAACTATTTTTCTGGTGTTGGTTTTTTTTAATTCACTAATAAACTGATGGTTTTGTGGTTATGTAGGTCTGTTCTGATCAACATCCAGAAGTCAAATGGACTAAAAAAAGGTAGGAGGTGCCTGCAGGACTCAGAGGTTGAGGTTATTCTGCTTGTGAAGCAAAATAGAATCACATCCCTAGATCTGACTTACTAGAGCTGTAGATGGCAGATTATTAACATGTCCTCTTACTAATTCAGTGGGCAGCATGGCAAAATGTTAAAAAAAGACTGCAGCAGTTTTAGATTCAGCACTTTAAACCAATATACATTTCTCCTGTCTTGCAGGTAACTCAGTGGCAGTTTCAGTCAGTAATCTCCATTCCCCCAAAACAGTTGTTTGTATCCAATATCTCTTCCAAAGCCTCCCACAGGTCTTCTATCGATCACCAGCTCCTCAGTCATCCACCCACCCGTTTCTTCCCTGAAATAATGCATGTTTTAAATAAAAAATCATGTTATTCCAAAAGAGTAACACTATTTAGCACAGGCATCTGTTTGACCTTTTTTCACTTCCCTAGGACTGATCAGTGTTCTAAGATTGCTTTCTCAAACCTGCAAATACAAAATATCAAAGCAAATAGAAGGCTGCCCCCACTTCATGCCCCAAGTTGTACAGAGCTATGGCTATTATACAAGACTGAAGTCCCAACCATATTAGTCCCTCTCTGGCCCAAAAAGCCTCGGTATGCTTGTTTTCAAGGAAACAATAAAATTATCATTTAGAGTTGAAGTCCTAATCCTTTCCAGAGTCATCTGAATCAGGCTTGCACAAAGGCAATCTCCATCCACTGCAGATCAATCATTTAGGATTAACAAAATGGGTGAGGGTGGTGGGGGAGTGTATTTTTTTTTGAAACGTTAGAAAAGAAATCTTTTGAAAGACAGAATGAAGTTTAGGCCTTTGAAAAAAACAGCTGCTGGTGATAGTACTTGCCTCTTTCCCAACAAACTAATTGTAAAAGCAGTCGGCTAGAAGAGAGAAACTGTTCTTGGCCTCCTTAGTTTGAGGGGATTTAAATCTACATCACACCCTCTCTACAACAGTGTGATTTCCAGGGTGTGGGATAGTCAAAACCTACAGGGATTCCCACCCCTTCTTGTTGAATCTGTGGCATAGCACAAGACAGAAGTTAAAATTCATGAGGCCAAAAGAAAAAAAGCAAGAATGAGTAATACTGAAATCTGTCACTTGGGGCACTCAGCTGGGATGAAAAGTTGTGGGTTTTGAATCCTGCTTTCAGACCTACATATTATTTACTATAAATAAATAGTCAGACTATATTTAATTAATTATGTGTGAAAAAAAACCCTTCCATTGCTAACTTCTCTCTTCCTCTATCAACCACACTTCTGAATGCATATGAAAGTATTCAACAAAACAGAGCTGCAGCCATGCTGGGTAAGCCCAAAGATTGATGGATCTGATCACCAAGATCCAATTCCCAGCATCAGCCAAATGAAGATGCCCAGGAAAGAGTAGGAAAGCTGAGCCAGCACAGATGATGCTTCTCTGTGTACTCTCCCGGCCTACAACCATTCACAGTCAGTGACAGGGTATGGTTTGTATGTCTTCGTTGATTCTGAAAACAGCTCCTAAAATTGGCCCCAGTTATGTTTAGGTACCTAAATTCTTCTGTGGCTCTGGTCCTGGATACACAGCTGGATCCATCTATGTTACCAAGTCTGTGCGTGAGAGGGGCTGTTCTTTTTGGTGTGAATTTTCTTTACGTTTGTACTTGGATTCCTATGGGATGCCCTGGAGTGCTCCAGGGGTGAGCCTCAAGACGTTTTGCTCTGGGTGGAAGCAGACTGGAGCTGTACACTTGGGACACCAACGAGAACACGCCATGTGCAGTGTGGGTGCACTTAGTGCTCTGCGCATCCACAGCCCCCATCTAGGACCAAGAGATGGCATGAGCATCATTGCTGGCAAGGATGGAATGGATGTGTCCTTCCTTCTGTGCACCACTCCAAATACAGATGCACACACTGAGAGTGTGGGTGGTCTAGTTACATACACCTCTTTAAAAACCCCACCTATAAAATTTATTTTGTCTCTATAATCCCCACAGACAATGACCTTCTAACAGAGGAATTAGAGAAGGGTAAGAAAAATTGAGGGAAGTGCAATGAATCATGGTAAGAGCTATAATTGCAGAAAAGCCTAAGCAAGTAAAAAAAAGAAAGAATGTAATTAATCAGAAGATTAGTTTCAATTAAAGTTTAAATATTAGACTACTGAGAGAGAAAGTGTTATGGGAAAGGCATTTTGAGAGATATGTAAAGACTAAATCATCTGCAGATTCAAACAATCCAAGAATAATTTGAATTATCTTATTTTAGAAAAGGCTAAATATATGCTAAAAAAAAAAAACTTCCAGTCTCTACATGGATCAGGAAATATTAAGGGACTGTTCACTTTAGTGTCCACACGTCCACACTGGTTTAATACCGATCACTGTAAACAGGTGCTCCAGTTAGTGAGTGTAGAAATAAGCATGTGGTTGTGGGCTGGGTCATAAAAATGTGTGTCAATAGTAACTTTTCTTTCAGCTGAACTGGGGTAACTCACTGAGCACCAATCCCAGCATAAACGAAACCCCGCTATCTCAAACTGCCCTCAGGGTAGTAACATATAATATTCATAAACCACCACATTAGCAGCATTTATCTTCTGATGTGCTTTCAAAAGAACCTAGTATAACTCAGTCCCCATTGTCCCTTGGCATTTGCAATTGGCTATGTTAATGGAGTAAACTGAATTAACATTTTAATTGCCATACTAACATTTGTCCAGCAATTACCTAACATGTTGCAGAAACTTTTCTATTCCAGAGGCTTTTATTGTTTCAGTCTCCAGCCTTGATACTCCAATCAGGATGAATACTCTCCTTAAGAACAGTGCCTTCCCATCAGATACCAGATAAATGCTGTCCCTCAGTATTTCATACAGTTAAGTCATAAGTAATGATGTTTGTTAACGTAGTAGCCTGAACAACTTGTTCTCCAGTATTTTTTACTTTCTTGACAGTTATTTTGAGGTCATATGAACAATATGGCTTAACAAGTAATCTTTGTCAATTAAAGACACTAAAGAATCACGTTTTAAGGGCCCGTAATGACACTCCAATTTACCTGCAAGGTATATTTTATAGAGTAAATCTCAGGGGATAAGCTGGAGACCATCAACCAGACAGTCATAGAACTGGAGAAATGGTACATAAGTCAGTAAGTCAGAAAAGTAAGAATAGTTAATTTTACACTTTGAAAAACAGGAAAAAAAAAAAGCATATATATTTACTTATGTATATACACACACCCTTCTATTTTGAAATGGATACATGAAAAAGTCTCCAGGCCAATGATCTAGCATTAGTTAGCTGTTCTGTGGGAAGTCTACAGAATGCAAAGTCTTTTGTTAACACGCCTGTTAGAATAAAATAATTACATAAGTAACGTAGAGTTAATATCTGAGAATTTGTATGTAACACAAGTTAGTTTAAATACACACAAATATTTTAAAAGGCCTTTTAATTGAGTAATTAATGTCAAAAAGGTGCATTTCTCTTGGTTCTCTTCCATGTTTAGTTTTCCTTAGGCTTGAATTGCAGCAAAGGCTTTGTTCCTGTAGTTTGGGAAACCAGCGTAGTGCTGTGCAGTGCAGCTGCACTGTGTGTTGGTGAGCCTCTTGACACTGAGTAGGAAGAGACATTGATCCTGGAAGCAAACCCAGCCTTGCCTGCAGAGCGCTGCAAACCATAGAGCAAATGTCTTCAGAAGTTTTTTCTGTTGCTTCTTCACCACTCTCCTCCGCAGAGAGGTACAAGAAACCTGCACATCTCCTGAAATAAGCTAGTCAAAGGCATTTGTGGCCTTTTATGGATTAAGGAGGGGTATAGGTATGAGCTATTACCCCGAGATCTCAGCAGCATCACGGATAGCCTGTATGTATTGAAATGAAAGCTATTAAATGGGCCCAGCCAGAGTCAGTGGGTGCTGAAAATGTTAACCATAAGAGAGGCTCATCCTACATGCACACCTAGGCAAGTCCATCGCTGCCAGGGTAAGAATATCCTATGCCACATTAACAGTTATGTAGGAGTAAATCTACACAAGTTTTATAGCTGGGCATAATAATTTATTTTCATGCCTTTGTCTGACTGCCACATCTCTCACGGTACCTTAAGAGCAATACTTCATGTGCAGGTAGAGGCAGCTGAGAATTCACAGGAAGTCCCAGGTCACCCAAACAGGCCAAGCAAATCTGCAGAGGTCCTTGTAGAGAGTCTATGTGTATGTAAAAATCTAGTTCTCCTTCTGCAAGTGACACTGTCATTCCACCTCNNGACACTGTCATTCCACCTCATCCAGCACACATACTCCAGGCAACACTTGTCCAATAAATGTAGTCTGGCTTGTGAGCCTAATTCATGACAGAGCACATTGACATGCTTGGTCCAGGGATCTCTTCTTCACAGATTCACCTCCTGAATCGATGTTTCTGAGTTCAATCAGTTGTACATCAATGACTGAGACTCACTGTACATTGATAAGGATTTTTATTTTCACACATCTTTTTGGAGGCTGGTTTAAAAAGACAGTGTTAAAACATCAACATATTTTGAGATTTTAAAAGTATGTGAGGAAACGATGTAAACCCAGAAATTTCCATGAATCCATCAGTCCAAAGTCAGAGTCTGCCAGATGCTTTACACTGGTACTTTCAGTAACGATCTCTTTTTCCATGTTAGCTGCATCTATACAATGCAATTTCCATCTGTGACTCTGAAAAGAAATGTTCAAGGGCACTACTTTGAATGCTATACTAAAATCATTCCCACTTGCCTTGCAGTTATTAATTGCTCCCTGTTTTAGCTTTTGCTCATGGCAATCCACAAAACTGTTACCTAAGTCTGTAGTCTAACCCACACCCAGTTGCCTTCAGCCATGAATCAAGTCTGTGGTTCTGACTTGTTTCCGCTGTGCTCATGCTAGGCATCCCAAACGAGCTACCTGACTACTGAGCCATCATCTCTGACGATAAGCAATGTTCTAACCTATGAGACAGTGATTCTTATGTATTAACCTTTACCTTGACGTAGTCTCCTCTCACTATAACTCTATTTTTTACTCCCGTTGCATTCATAGACCCATGTAGAGGGTGCAGTGGTTTTTTCGGCAAATCAGCCAAGACTTTCAGTTTGCTAGCTCCCCTTATGTTCTGCAACAGCCCATGGTTGTTCAGACTAGGCCTTATCTGGAAAACACATATCCAGTTACTTACAGACAGATGATTTAACTCCCTTTTAGGTCTTCAATTTATTACTGTTCTCCCATAGTTGCTTTCCTGCAAGTCATTATCACCAGAGAAATTTTAGCTCTGAATTTATTGTTCTAGTCCATGCTGTTCTTCAAGTCTATAGATATAACTCAGGATAGGTCCAACTCCATGCTACACCCCTGCTGATGGCTGTGCTCCAGCTCAGTGGAAGTGAGGGGGAAGCAGCAAGCCCTAGAGACTTCCCTGTGGATTGCCTGCTCCACACTAGGTTTTGTTGTTCTGTTCTTCATTCAGCAGACTTTCACTGAGGAATTTTGATGACTTTTTTTTTCTTTTCTAAGAAACTAATAAGGGTGCCTACATGCAGTGCAACATGTTTGCCTTTCTAAGATACAGCAGACTCTGGCTAGGATAGAAAAAACATCCAAATTCTGATTATCTCTACAAGGTACAAGGGTTTTGAATGAATGAAGGAGTCATAAGCACAAGACTCTTACAACTCAAAATACTTTTTCTACAAGCTGATGGGGATTGTAGAAGGACTTGCCTGTGAATATTTTCAAGTTCATAAATGATCCTGTCAAACTGCTATATATTTTGCTGAAGAAAGTCATCACAGAAGCATAAATCAGACTGAAAATGTATATGGGTTCTACGCACTGTGCTCTCCTGCACAGAGAGGCACGTCTTCTTATGTGGGTTCAGCCAATTACAAAATTGAAGCCTGAAAACACATTTTTTTCCAAAGAGAACCCATTCAAAAAGCCCTATAAAAGCATTTCAATATAAAGCTTAGAGACAATGAAGATAGAAAGCAAAAAGAGTCTGAAATCCTACCTTGATCTTAATTTTATAGCCAGTTTCCAATTTCACACCAAATTCAGATAGGAAAACGTTCAAACTTCAGGAAGTCAGAATCCAGTTTTGGCTATGAGACTATAATGCAGGCCAAGTAAAAATAAAACTCAAGTATAGTCAATACTATGCAAGAGAAAGCATACAAGAAAGTATCTGCTTTACAAACCAAACCATTGCAAAATCAATCAATTATTTTTTTTAAAAAAAGGTTGTTGTTCTATAATTACAATATATCTGCTAATGGACCCTCTGAATCACAAAACTGTTATCACAAATCAAAATTTATTTTTGCTACTACTATTCATGATAGCTCTCCTTGCTATTAATTTCACGTTATAATAGTATTTCTCTGAAAAGATTAAGTATTATTTGAGTGCATGGGCTAAAGATTTTTGCAGTCCATTTCTGTTACTCTGCTTTGAGATTGGACCAAACCAAAAGCTAACTTAACACAGAGAAAACCTGGACTTGTTCCACAAATTGTCAATGGAAATAAAGATTACATACAAATTAAGGTAACATAGTGCAAGGTTAATAATGGACTAGAGTTAAGAGACATTTGTTAAAGAAATTGAGTTGATGCAAAAGATAAAAGGCAAATACTAGGATAAATATTTATTCTTAACTGAATTCTGGAATAATTTTATCCTTAGAGGTTAATAGTGTTTGAGATTTTACTGAAATGTAATCCTCATTACCACCAAATTAGTGTACCCGGCTTCATGAAAACCCATCAGTATGTGCGCATTTAAATATAAAAGTATACGTTTTCATACATTCTTTGCTGCTGTCAAAATATTCGTACATATATAACTTCTGTTTCAGTGGAGCTTCACTACTTCTTTTCACATACAAAGGGATATAGTGACATGTCATTTTCTTATCTGCTGTATTATTGTAATAATTTGCTCATAGGCAGCATAAATAGATATAAAAAAGGGGGGGGGGGGGGGGAGTAAGTTGAAAATAAAAGCCAAGGTGCAACAAGTCAAAAAAGTCTACTTTCAATATGAAAAGAGTGGATTTTTTTCCTTAAGCTTATTCCAAACCATACAGCTTCCTACTGAGGTTTCAAATGTGGGTGAAAAATAATCACACTGGAAGCATACATTTCGCACCCTCTGTTAGACATAGCGCCCTACTTTCACATACTGCCTCCATCCCACTGTATCCTCAGACTGCATGAGCTGGAGGTGAAGGTGCAGCAGGTTGACAAGGTTGGTGCTCTGGTTAGTCTCCTCATAACTACGGAGGTGTAGCTGTTGCATCTCCCACCTTTTGTCCCATTCCTTGCCTACAGTAGTCTCATCTAGCTGCATCCACTAGCTGCATCTACTCATCAGGTTAATATAGTCTCTGCTGTACAGCTCCCACCATTTTATTCCATAACATTTTTTGGTCCAAATCTTCAATATTCATTATATTGTCCATCTGGGACACCTATGCGTTGCAAAGCATCTTTCCTTCGTCAACGGTACAGGCTTGGGGAAGAGTGGCTGGAGAGCTGCCCGGCAGAAAAGGACCTGGGGGTGCTGGTCGACAGCCGGCTGAACATGAGCCGGCAGTGTGCCCAGGTG
>WAAD01022108.1:1632-21412 GCA_013389945.1 Fregata magnificens | reverse complement strand
TTCTGAATTCCTTCTAAAACAATGGTTTGGGGTCCTTTAGCAGCTAGATAGAACAAATGCTTGATATTTTTTCTGTGCCTTTGTCAGTACATAGTATACCTGGTATACAGTTCTGCTGTCTAACACTGTACTTTATGTGACAATGTTGCTACCAGCACCTCTAATTCTTATTGGAAAGTTTCTGCTATTTCTCCTTGATATATTAATAGAAAGAGTANCTTTTTTTTTTTTTACCTCACTAAGGTTGTCTGCCCTTTCGTATTCTCAGTTGTTGGGCATTTTACTGGTGTTTCAAACTTCTTCCTTGGGGTTTCAGGGCCTTAGGAAATTTTTTTTGTGCCANCTATTTCTCCTTGATATATTAATAGAAAGAGTACATAAATTATTACAGAAAATTTTTCAAAGATACTTTAAAACATCCTTTAAGTCACATGGTTGGGAGTGTTTTCCTAACTTTTGTTGCTAACACAACTCTCAATTTGCTCCAGACTTTATTAAATGATTACACAAAAAATCAGAATCCTTGCTATAGAAGTCTATGTGATACAGAATAAATGCCGCCTGGCTAATTCAGGACATGAAATGGAGAAAGCTCTATTTCTTAAAGATAGCTTTTTCAGCAGTGCCCCTGCAAAGCAGGCTTTTTCTCCCATTCTTCCCTCTTACATTTATTCCTAAAGACTCTTTCCATCAATGTATGACTAAGTCATTCTTTCATCTTGATTTTTGTGAAAAACTCCATTTCCCTTATGGCATCTTTTGGCCTAGAGCTTGTGAACCTTCAGTCTTTGTCAGTATGCAGTGAAGGAATACAAAATTTTCTGCAAATTGCCCCAGTGTATTAGCACTAGAGCTACATGAACTTTTCCAAGTGTGATTTGAAAGGGTTACTTTCAAATCATAACTTCTGTGGGAGATCCAGTTCATATGGGTTCACAGGCCAACTAGTTAAAGGAAAGGTTGCAGGCTGATCCGCCCCCTCCCTTCTCCCTACACATTTTCCCATGGGTTGGATCTCATTACAAACCCACAGGCAAGGTACAGGGTCAATCACATCATGTTAATTCATACAGGTTGACTGGTTCACTGGGACAGGAAGCTGGATTAAAGGTGAGAAGTTTATCACAGCAACAGAACTCTGATCTTAGAAAAACAAACATCTCTAAAATAGGTCTCTAATTATCATATGAATCAAAACCTTAAATAAAAACAAGATCATTTTAAATAATTGAGGGAATCATACAGGGAATCAATCTTCCCCTGCCAGGAATACTCAGAGGTTGGCTTCACTTCTAACACAACAAGAACTCTGATCTCAAGGAACTATTCCTTTCTGAAACTTGGGTATAATTACATGAGCTGAAATATAAAATAACAATGAGTCAATTCTATATACCTGGGAGAATTACAGTGTAAGACACACAAGTGAAGGAAACATTTTAATTACTTTTCTGGCTGGAGAGGTAAACTCAACTGAAACGCTTTATCTTTCGAGGGGGAGGAAAAAAGTAAAAATACCCTCAGCTGAGCAAAAATGACACTAGGCAGCTTTGATCCCATGCATTAATTTTAACTAATTAGGGAAATGTAAGAAGCATGAAATACTTTTCCTACATGAGCTCTCTAAAGGAATAAATTTGAAATACATTATGAGCATCATGGGTTTTACTGTGGTTGGTCTGAAAGCAGCCAATGGTATCCCAAACAGTTTTGCTTCATTTCTCTTCACTTATGAGCATTGTATTATGATCAGGCTATATTAAAAGATTATTGTATTAGAAGTTTTTTTATCTCTAGACCTAAGCAAAGCCAAGTGCAAAGTTTGGATTGTTACCCCTTAGTGGATGTCCATGCAGATTTGTACACCTCCTTTTTCTTTGTGCTTTCACTTGACTAGACTATCCTCATCAAAAATGCAGTTCAGTTTGATTTGGATATGCGCTATGCACATGTGAGTTATCTTTGGCAACTACGGCAATATTTAAAAATGGATGTGTAGTATGTGTGTAGATGCACTGTACCTAGCATATATGGTACATACTAGCAGCAATTGCTCTACTTTTGAAGGTAGTGCCGTACAGTAGATTTGAACCTAAAATGGCTGACTAGTTTCTAAATAATCCCTTAGGAAACAGTTTAGTCTAGGCCATTATCTTGATAGTTCATAATTAGGTTCAATAATAAAGCTTGTTTTGCTGACCTAGGTCAGATCATGGCGTCCACCACATCTGTGCGCAGTGACCTTGCTCTGAGAGTGTATTGTTAGAGAATCCATTATTATCATCACATACACTTCGGAGAAGTGGCTGTTTTGTGAATTGATGGTGTGATGTTGCCACTTTAGATAAAAGAATCCATGAATTATTGACTTAATGAGTTAATGTTGCTTGATTTCACAACAAGGTCTTTTTAGTCTGGATGCTATTTACTGAACGCATAATCACAACATATGAAGGAAGGCAGATAATAGTACAGTGCTTTTACAACCCTCTTCACTTCTAACAAAGCAAAGTGTTAGCTAAGAATCGTTCTGTTTCCTTTAGAAAACCATAAAAACTTCAGTAATTATAAGCAATTTCTGTTTAAACAATTAACAAATAAAATGTTTATTTGTCACTGATTTCTTATCCCTTCCTTGTGTTTGGTTTAAGGTCTGTCAACAAGAACTTACTAATTTTTTTAGAACCTAAACATATCTTTGTCCCTATGACTATGCCTAATGCTGCTATCACATGGAGGTCCAGGAAAGGCTGTTAAAAGTCAATCAATGTCATCCAAAGTTCATCATATTAGTTTTTTCTTTTAAAGCAGAGTTTTCTGGTAAATTTATGATATTCAGAAAGCTTGAGAATATAAAGTTTTTATTACAGAATGTAACTTGTGACAGGAAAGCAGGAAAACATACAGATCATGTCCCAGAGCAGATATTTAAATGGTATAAGCATCAGGTTTCAAATACCTATGCTCCTTTGATCCCAAGGTGTAAATCCCAGCTCTGTTAACTGCTCAACCTTACAAGATAAATAAAATAAGGTCTGTGTGCAGTGTCTTATGGAAACGTATGTCCTATGGAAATGTAACTCTCACTAAAATTGAAGGGAAATTTGTTTTCACAGAGACAGAGGACTGTAGAATTCATCCACATACAGCTCCACATACAGGTCTTTTGGAGGCAACCATATCAACCAACACCCACACATTCTTCTGAGATTTACCTTAGTTCTTAATTAACTCTATGCAAAACCAAATAAGTGTATAGAATTGTCCCAGTAGGTATTTATCTGTATATGTAACTCCCACCCTTAGTTTCTGTAGAAATAGGTATGGTTCAAACATGCTGGCCATGTATAACCTAAAATACTGTCATGAGAAAACTTGATTCTGGTACTTATGGTTTTTTACATTTCAGTCTTTGAATAGTGTTAATTGCTTCATCCTTTCTATTGTTGTCCCAGTGGTCTAAGGAGCTGCCAGAAGGGATTGTGTCAGCAGTGGTGAATGAGCTGATGCTTACATATATGCAAAATATGCAGTTTAAGGGCTGGATCTCATGTTTGCTTTCATTATTTTTCATGTTCAGTTTAATATTTTCTATATAACCACAAAGGGCTTTGGTCTACCTAGAAAATGGAAGGTGGCAATGGGGTATTGCCCCTAGCAGTGTGGTTGTATGGGGGAACCTGGAAAGCAGCCATCCTGGGCTTTCTTGAAACTCCTTTGGGTGAAGATGCTATGAACTGCATCCATGCAAAGCCTAGTTGTTAAATCTGGAAGCTAATATTATACTGCAATCTTGTCATCTATGATTGTTGAAATAAAGCAAGCTGAGGACAATATCTGTGATGGTACCTAACAAGCATGACCTCTCTTTTTCTGAATCACTAACTTAGAAAATCATCAAGATTTCAAATCTTTTCAGAACATGTGGCTTGCAAATGGTTAAATAAAACAACTGTTCTGCAGGAATCCAAGTATTAAAAACCTGAGAGTACACATGGGAGATTTCCTGGAAAAACTAATTATGTATGGCTGATCAGCTCCGGTCACAAACACACAGTTAGCTGTCCATACATTGTAACTTATTATAACACTAATTTATTATAGATGATACTTACTGATGGTATTTATTTCAAAGCCAGGAACAATCTGCATAGAAGTTAACTGAAGTACTTCAGTCACGGTGAAACTTTTTTAATGGAAAAAGTATTTCTTTCCAGTCTTCAGTATTAGTCTATTAATCTCATTCCTTGATCTTCAGCCTTTTAAAATTCTTTTTAGAAACCTGTCAGCATATCACTAATGTCACATTAGTACACCCTGATTACTGTTGTTAAAATGCAAATGAGTTAATAATGATGATCTTATTATTTTGAAGTGTCATCAAAGCCATTTTGAAATATTACTAAGGAGAAGGAAGAATATTTTCTTCACTTTTCACAAACCAAAACATAAAGGGGGAGGAAAATGTTAGGGCTTTAAGGAAACTCTCAAACAAGAATCCTCACATTTTTGCAGGTACCAGTTCAGTATCACACAGCTATTCAGAGGAGATAATTTAGACAGTTTTCTAACTCTCGCAAAAGCGGCTAGATTATTTTGCTCTGTTTAACAGTATCCCTGATTATATTAGGATTTAAAACAAACAAAAAAATCAATTCCCACGATGGAAAAAGACAAGATGTGATACCTGCACAAAACGAGTTTTCTAAGAGATGGTAAAGAGGAAGTACAAGTACGTCAGGTGCTTGTGAAGTGAGCTGCATCAGCAGGGACAGCACATGCAAATTTGCCTTTCCCTTTGCCTCCTCAGTTGCTGTACAGTTCCCTGCCGTTGCTTTTCACTGGCGGGTGTGCTCGGCACTGACCCAAAATCGTGTTCCCCGGGTCCTGTTTCCTGCTACATTAGGAGGAGGGGAGGGGTCAGGGCAGACTCTTGGCCATTTGTCTTCCTTCCCAAGTGCTGCACTCTTTGTAAATGAAAGAGGGCAATCAATAGGGCAATAAGGAAGGAGGACAAGTAGCCTGATGGTACACACTGCATGGGAAGGTCTGCTTCTTCCTGAGGTCTCACAATTTGCTGGATCATGCTAACTTGCTAGTCGTAGATCAGAGAAATGAGACGGACAGCGCTTTCTTCAGGAGTATGTGTGAGAGCTTTGGAATACATATGGGCACTTTGCTGCTTGACAGTGTCTTATATCCTTCCATCATAGTGCATTAGACAGAGGTAGAAGGGAGGTGATGGTTTCATTGGTGTTTTGGTTGAATGTTATCTCTGTGTACAGTGGAGGGATGTGCTGCTTAGCCCAAATTTACAACGAGAAATGCTTGCCTTCTGTTGAGGCAGAACACAGATCTTGATTTCACTAGTTCCCTATACACACACCCAGCTACTGGAAATGTTGGCAGAGTCTTCTGGTATTTTGCTTATGCCATAGAAGGAAAAAATAAAAAAATCCAAGGGTGTGACAGACTGCATGGACTTCATCTACACTTACAGTTGCTAAGGAGATGTGAATAAACTCAGACTGGTAAAGCATATAGCCACACAGCAGTAGATGTATTTTGCAGTTTTTAAGGATCCTATGTGTTTACTTCCTTTGTACCAACCTTCCTCAGTGCTGTGAAGTTAGTTTTACAGGCATTTCAAGGCAGAGAACCTGAATAGTTAACTGTAGAACATTTAAGTGTGAGCTGAGAGCGTTTCTGTGCCTCACAATGCTCCAACTTGGAAGTTTGACATCTTATGATCTATCAGGACTAAAATAAAAACTTTTACATCTGGTAAAGCCTATATTGAACAATTAGGGGGGAGAATTTGTAGCTCTTCCCCATTTATATAAAGTACTGATTTCTAACCTTCAAGTGTTCTGAGATATTGGACTTTACACTTGTCAGTGCTCTAAGAGTGCCCTGAACCTCAAACCAATACATTTGGGGGGAAAATTCCTCATTTGTAGGAAGGAAGAAAACATTTTTTTTTAGCAGGTTGTTATCTGAAAAAAATGATGGTTGTCTGCAAGCAGCTGATAGGTTTGGAAGGTTGGAGGTAGTCCTGGCAAAGATGGATTAGTGGGCAGAGTGCAGGTGAGGCGGTCAGAGGTGCTGGAGAAATGCAATTTATCACTTGGTTTTGGAGTTTAGTACATGTATGTTACTGCTGCATATATGGTGTATGTAATTATTGAATATGAGGGATAATACTGGTTTTAGCCTTGCTGTAAAGGGAAGTGGTGTCTTTACTAGTAAGATAATAGGAATTAGCAGAGGAATTGTAATGATATTAACTGGAAACCCTTTCTGGAAACTTTTTGACCAAGCAGATCTCTATGCTTTGTTAAAAATGTGTGCCATTTATTTGCCGTTTTGTGTATTTGCAAAGCAGAATCTTTATATTGAGATTTGGGTTTCATTCTGGGTTTGGGTTATATATTCCAAACAACTTCAATTACTTCGTTAGCCACACTTGCAATTGACTCCTTGCTTGCTTCCCTGTTCTAGTGCCCTGCAGCTATATGTACTTCCATTTAGCTACTACATTAGCCAGATTCATTTTGGGCTATCCTGTCTTCTAGAAACTTCAAGTTCTTAACTAGGTTATGTTGAGTATTACTTACTCTCAATGTAAGAAATATCGTTTTAAATTTAGATGTCCTTAGTGAAACTATTAGCCACTGTAAGCAAGAATAGCACAGTCTAGCTCATTGGATTTACTAGAAATAAGGATTCTTTTTTTTTCCCCATTAGTTCAGTTGATACCTTCACAGCTGAGATACCTGTCGGATATCAAGGAAGGTGCTAAGAGCATCAGATGATCTTTCTGCTCCTTTCTAAAATAATAGTAATTGTTGAGAAATCTTCTGCAAGGCTGGCTGTACTGTTTCTTTGTAGTTTTCTGTAGTAAGTGGTCTGCTTTTATAATTATGGGAAAAAAAGTAGATGACTGGCACCAGAATAAATCTTGGTAGCAAGGGCAGAAGTTATCAGAGAGGCAACATTAATAAGAGCACATCTGCTTTTCAAAAACATCAACAAATTATTCAAAATACTAAAATGCTTCCTGTTCATTCCTACCTATAGCAAAACAGCACAGTGTTTTGTTGAATTTCTCTACTGGTATAATTTTCATGACATCTGCACATATTCTCTGGTGGAAATTGGGATCTAATGTAGTTTGTGGACACATTAAACTTATATGGCAGTGGAAGCAATAACATGTTTTGGAAGAAAAAGCCTGTAGTTTGGATATAAATGTGTATAAAGTACAGTCTCTGTTTTAATTTTCTAACAGAATTAATTTCTTGCATTGTATAACATACATGTTAGCTTTATTTTTCAGACAGATGCCCACTTTTCAGCCTGCTAGAAGTCACCTTGTTTGGATCTCACAGGGGTTTTTTTATGTTGTTCTTCAGGCAAAGCCTGCAGTCAGACACCTGTCACTCATCCTCAGAAAGGCTTTTTAAGCAGCATTTGACAGCAGCCATGTCTTCGCAGGGTATGCTCTATTGGGTGTATATGACATCTCACTACAATATGAAACTGTAGGGGTGTCAAATATGTAGGTAGGTGAGGGCATGAATTGCAACTTTGTGAGGGAATTAATGCAGATGATCCATTATCCCAATGGATCATGCATTATGAACAATCTATTGCACATTATGAACAGTGTAATAGAAATCACAGCAAAATCTGAGAAATTAATTTTTAGGAAAAAAAGCTGTCTAAACTGTCTAAACACGTGTCCTCAACAGTATCTCTCATCTGAGACAAGACAATACCAAGTGTAATGCACACTTCAGTTTTCAAGTGTAAATCAGAAGCAGCTCTATTCTGGTTTGTTATTTAAACCAGCACAAGCAGAGGAAGACTCTGTCTTCTGACTGGTAGCAGTGTAAATGGCTCATGACACTGCAGTACTGGGAGCCAAATGTGATCACTGCTCCAATTACATTTTGCTCAGACACGGTCCACACCTGCTTCTGCCAAGCAAAATAACTCTTCAATTACTGTATTCCTCATCTTTTAGTGAAGCCCTTCTTTTCACAAGAAACTTGACCACAAGTTCAGTCTTCACCACCAGTGAAACACTGAATTGACTCACCATAGTCAGGCTTGACTGTAGAATCTTTTTGCAGATGAAGATGTCAAAAGGCAATCTGTAGTGAGAATGACAGCATGATTAACCAGAATGAGGCCTAAGTCAGAAGTAGCGTGGACCACTGGGAAATTAAGGCACCAATTTTCACCGTCAAGATTGGCTGTGATAGGGCAGTATATCCTAGCAACAGCAGAAACCTTAACCTCACCATCACGGTAAAAACTAATTTTGTTGTGTTATCTGTTCCAATATCTTTTAATCAAAAAAGTCTTTAAACAGAAATACTCACATGTCACTTTTCCTGGAACTTTCTTCTCTAATTGGGAATCCCTAATTCAGTGAATTAAAGGTTACAGAAGCTTTAACACAAATTTCATTTACCTTACCTTCTTGAAAAAGTGTTGTGGGAAAGGCTCAGAATGTCTCTTTGCAGCTGCAACAGGTTAAGAAAAGTTTTAATGGGTAACATGGTTTCAATCATGCTTAGGATAAAATCTGTATCTCAATATCCATGTTATAAAAATGCATGTTATAGCTTGGACCCATCATGCAAGCACTATTTATAAAAATTACTAGTGGATAGTAAGGACAACTTTCATAAGAAAGAAACTGTAGGATTAAACACTATATCTTTATGAAGGGCATATACTTCACATATGCTGGGGACTATAGCTTGAAGACCCTTTTATTTAAAAGAAAATGTAGCTGTCTTCAAAGAACATGTATTAGTTTGCTTTTTTTCGTAGTAAAGGATTTCACAATCGAATAGTCATTAAAGTGGATTACTCTGCATATTGTAAGAAAATCACTGTTGTGGTCTCAGTGGTACAGTTTGCTATGTTAGCTTTGAGTGACACTGGTAAATCTTTGGTCAGGGCTTAAATCATTTTGGGTGGACCTCCATGATCCTAAACTTGGGTGGACATAGATTTTCTTCAATTATAGCTATGCAAAATATCTCTATTTTCACACTGTATTTTTCTGATGTGCGTGTCTATGTGTACATATACATATAAAGGCATATATATGTGTGTGTATTTATGTAGGTATAATCTGTAAGAGCAGAGTCCTCTTCCATGTCCTGCCAGTTCCGGACTTGGTTCCACAATGAGAGTGCACGAGGCCAGGACTGGAGCAGCAGGTCTGAAACTCATTTGATTCCCTCTGGGGAAGCTCCATATCACAATTTGAAAAGTGGGCAAACTTTCAAGTAGAAGGACAGTTCTCTGGGGTTACTCTGTATAAGCAGCTTTGAAAACCTTTAGAATGTGATTTTTTTTCTTTTTTTAAAGTCTGATTTTCAAGGAGATATGCCAATACATCTTGGTATTTCTGAAAGTCAGGCTTTCTGTAGACTTGATATTAAAAAGGCCGCCCATGGATTACACTGGTATGTACATGGTAACATCAATGATAAAACATTTTTAAACATGGGTACCTAAATATAGATTCTAACCCATATTGCTACGTCTAAGTAGAAGGAGGTATATTTTCCAAGCTCTCAAGTACCTGTAGTGCTCTCTAATGGCAAGGAGATTCATGGGCATGTATCACTCCTGAAATTCAAGTCACTTCTATTAGAAACACAAATTAGGTTCAGAGTGTAATGTGTATTTATTAAGATTTCCAAATTTTGGCTAGACCCCAAGAATATAGTATTTTTAGCACACAATCCAAACATAGTATCTTTGATAGTAGTAGTTGCTGCAAGTCCTGTACTGATAAAAAGTAAACCAGATCCTCCTTTTTGTCCACCAGTTCTGGGAGATCAGAGCCACCATTTTGTAAATTTTGCAAGAAAACAAAACAGAGCCAGAGAAATATTCCACTATTGTCCTCCTATATTTGTTGATTTACATGTGGAAGATGTATTGCCATTAGCTTCCAGGAAAAGTTTGAAAATCTAGATGTGAAAGTTTGTCATGCTGTGAGCCAGCTGTCCCATATTGATGCAAAAGGGAGAGGAGAAAAGCCAAGAAAATGCTTTAATTGATTCATCAATGCACCAAAGTGTGAACAGGCATGATGAAGTGTAAAGAGGGATGTGACACCAGTGTGGCAGAGCTGTCACAATGGAAAGGATTTCCTGTAAAAGTGATGGCACTTAGATGTTATCTAGACCTCCCGTCTGAGCTTTCATATTCCCTGGAAACTTATGTCTTAGGGGAAGTGTCTGACCAACTTGTGAGCAGCCAGGCGTTATGCCATCTCAACAGGTAAATATACACAGGCTGTGAAGAACTCCTAGTTGCATCAAGTGTGGGAGTTATGGGGAGTAAGTAATCTCTGACAGTTCCAAACAGTAACTCATCAACAGATATAATCTTGGGGGAGAGGTGGTGACCATTAGCAGCGATTCTATGTGGTATCTTTTGTCCTAAAGCATCAATTTAAACAGTTTAAATTGGAATCAATATCCTCAGTTTAAAATGATGCCCCCTCCAAGGTATCATGCAGCAGTTCTTAGGCATTGTATATTAGACTATATTTCAGGATGGTAGGGTAAGACTGTGAAGGAGAGGCTATTGATAATGAAATATAATTGTAGGAGATGGGTTTGAGCCAGAGTATTGTAACGAAGGGTTGTTGCAAAGTTCTCCAAGGGATTTTTGCTAAAGAGATTGTAGCGTGCATCTCATCCAAAGAATAGGCAATCAAAGCGGGTGGAAGCCCTTGGAGTCACTCTGAGGTTTTGGCTCTGGATTCATTTGATTAACTGGGTATGAAAGTTACCGATGTAATATTGATGCTTCTTAAAACACCTAAAATGACTGCTGCAGATATATTCAGTGTGTTAAACTTGCTTGTAGGGGTATTAGACATGTGAATTACTCTGAAAGGGTTTTTGCCACATTCGGAGAAATATGTTTAGGAAGGAACCCCTACCATTGTGGCTTAGGCCATTTGCTTTTGCATTCAGAGATGCACCAGTTCCTATCTTGCTCTGGGAAACCAGAGATTCAAATATGGTCTTGAACGGAAAATGTTGGCAGAAGTACAAATGCAAGCGTGTGTTACTACTACTACAGTTACTCTGCCACTTTGAAAATCACTAGTCAGACTTCATTTGGAATATCTGCAATTCTGCAATGTATTATAGCAAGGACATTGCTGACTGAGCTTGCAGAAGTGCAGTGGAAGGCAAACAAATGCATGATTTAGGGTTTTGAAAGTATGGCTTACAAAGATTGACCTAACCTGTATTCTGTAAGTTGGAGAAAAAAGATTTGGAGGAGTGAGGAATACTGGTATGGGCAAAAAATACTGAAGTCATCTGGAGACAGATATATGTTCTAGTTCCACACAGGTCATATAACATCACCAAATCAATGGCATGTCTGAGGCTAATTTAGACCACTGTTAACTGTATGACCATAAGGCGGATGACTGCTGATCCAAGACCCTGTGCTTTGATGCTGTGGCCAGCCAGGGATCAGGCAAGAGAATGGGGGGCTGTGAGGTACCTTGGGCCAGAACATCAGGCATTAGCTCAGCACTGGCCTGAACTCATTTTATCAAGGGCTTGGCTGGCATCATAGGGAATGGGACTTTTAAACCAACATTTAGGTGAGGGTGATGAAATCCCTCTAGCTTTCCAGAGGTTCCTGGGAAAGCCCAACCCAAGTGAGAGCGACAACACAGGAGAGGATGTGCTCTTTTTAAAAAAAGACAAAAAGAAGGTGATAGGATGAAATGAAGAGAGGCAGGAACTGACCTCTGGCAGGGAGAATCAGCAGATGTAGGGAAAATAAGTTGTGCCTTGTAAATATAAAAGGAAGAAGTGTGTGTTCTTTTATATTTCAGAGAAGGTGCAGCCAAACCAAGAGTGTTAGAGGAGGTCAGAGAATGTGGAAAATGATCTTGAAGTAGGACCCCAAATAGATACAGTTAGAAAATATGGCATTATTTGAGTGTTGCTGCAAAGAGGCATAATGCTGGTTAAGAATCTAAGAGTTCAAAGCAATTCATTTGGTTGCTGCTTGTACTCCAGCTAAATGGAAAGGAGAGTAGTGTCTGAACTGATGGGTTTGTATGTTCAGCTCCCTAATTTCTTGTGCAATTGTAAAGACTGGTGCAGCAGGGAAGGATAGGTGTGTGTACCAGCCAGCTACGCCTTTTATATCTTGAAAGATATGTGTGTGATTTTACCATTGCTCCTCTCAGAGTGAGATTACACAGTGTATTTATTGTGTTGCAGCTGTACGTTATCTGTAGTGGAAAGATTTTGAAACAATTCCATTTGTGATTTTTTTGTTGTTGTTGTTCTCACAAATCTACAACAGGATAGATGCTAAATGAGCTTTGAATGATTGGACATTTGCATCAACATTTCACTTTTGATTTTTCTGAAGTTTTAAGGTCTGAATCTTTATGTATATGGAGACAAATGCTCCTGTCCTGTGACATGGTTGTGATCCAGGTCTTTAAGAATGAGTTTGTGAGATGCGTAAAAACAGTTTTTGCTGGTAAAAATTGATTTCTAATCAGTATGATATCACATGAAATTGAGTCTTTCACTTAAAGTGAATTTGTACAAAGACCAATTACCATTGATTTCTAAGTTCCAAATCGTAGCTTTCTTTCCGCTACAAACATAGCAAAGATAGCAATAGAGGCATAAACCAGAACTGAGGTTTCTCACTCTGTCAGTAGTAAGAAGATAGCTCAGGTTTCCCCGCTCTACAAGGAACTGCTGGGTGGAGATACAATTCTTCACCCAGCTATATGCTACCTGCTCTCTGTCAGAAATGAGACGTTGCTAGAAAAAAGCATGAAGACAGGTACGGGGAATGAAAATGGGAGGAGATAAAACAAGAGGAGTAAAAGGTCTTTAAAATTTAAGGACTGAGCAGCATTTTCATGCCATGTGAGAAGCTGGAACTTCAGGACTTTATAAGGATACTTGCATTCATCTAAGGAACAAAATCAGTACAGACAATCTGAATATCTAGCCTTTTCTTGATTTGATATCCATCAATCTTAGGAATAAAATGGTCCCATTCCAATAATATCTGAATATTCTACAAACATGAATATCCAGCTCCAGGAAGTATTGATATGCTGTTTTTCCTTATTTGCTGTCTGGAAAAGTGGATGGAAAAATGAAATGGTGTGACCACAATCACAGAAAAAATTGTAACAGATGGTATAGCTTACTCAGAATAATACCCTGTCTCCCTTCACCATCATCTTATGAAAAATGTTGATGTATCATTTTGGGCTAGGGATTTCATGATTGGTAAAGCACAGGTACAGGTTTAATGCTGATAACATCAAAGAACTGTATTCTGCTTTTTCTGTCATGTGTTCCTCTCCATCTATCAAACAAAGCAGGCGAGGACCCACTGGCTTATAGGTAAGAAGCTTAACATACATCACCAAACTTGGAAGACACTGAGAGAATAAATGGCATTCATAACCTGAAAACACTTCAGCAGCTGAGGTATGGTTTCAGTTCATGAAACCCTCTGTAGTGCAGAATTTGTAACAGGGAGCAAGCATCTGAATGCACTGCGGGTAGCAAGAGTGCAAAGAGCAAATTGAAAGAAGGTCTATATTGCTAAAAAAGTGCAACATCATGTCAGCCATTGCCAATGAACTGGCCTATATTAAAGTGGTGGTTTATCTTCTACATTCAACTGATATTCCTTATACTATCTTAATAAAGGAGACAGTTGGGGTTAATATGATGTCTAAATCTCCTGAAGCCATGAACTCCCCTGATCACTCAATTCTTCTGCATGGCAGAGCTTCATGAGCTGCAGGCGCAGTGTGGACTCCTTGCCACAGTGTGAGTTATGGGACTTCTACCTCTTCTGTCCCACCCACAGAGGAGGATCTTCCTCCCATGAGAAGAAAGTCCTATGTTGTCCTGGAGAGTCCTTGGCCATAGAGCCTCTCCCAGGCAGATCTGAGCTGCCTTGGGATGGAGGGGAGCAGCCAGGAGAGAGCTCGGGTGAATCTGAGCTTCAGAGATGTATGGCCATGGACAAACCAGGCAAATACAAAGTGGGGCAGCTCTTCACATGGTGCCTTGTTCCAGGGACAAACAGGCTCAGCTGCTCTAGAATAAAGGTTTGGCAAACCCTGTGCTGCTTAGCTCCTATGTTGGGCTCTCCATCAGTGCTGGATTCCTTCTATGTATTTTTTTTTTAATCTACAGTAAGCATTTCATCATTGTTGAACTCAAGATTTGTTAACCAAGTCGCTCTTTTCTGCAAGACACAATTCCTGTAAGGAGACTTATTTGTCCTTTTTTTTTTCTTTTGTATCACACGTTTGTACAAAGGGAAAACATCCACAGCTTTTTAAAAACCTTCAGAAATGTCTCTGCTCTGAGGTCTTGAAGAACCCCAATCTATGAGCTAGAAAACAGGTGACATTTTTTCCCAGCAGGTCAATAAAATGATAGATGGATTTCAGTAGAACTGCAGTGGAGGGCACACACTTCATTCTCTCTAGAAACAGCTGAAAAGACAAGTTTATACTGAAGTGGATAACATTGGGCTGTCTTGCAACGCACGAAAACAAACTAGAGACGACTACCAGAACTATGCATATTCACTTGCATCAGCTTTCACATCTCTATATAGTACACATTAGGGTGAGCCGCAGATTTGGATGCAATCTCTGGTGGGTAAAAGTAATGGTACTACATTTACCAAAACCTAGCTACATGTTGGGTTTATGTTTAGATACATCAAAGTCTGATTTTCCTCTCTCTGTGATCAACCTCTCTTGATTTCAGAAGAGTTATTCCTGATTTATACTCGTGGTGAGAAGAGAATCCCACTCCTGAGACTGAAATTTTTTTCCCATTATCCACATGCTGAACATTGTTGTTGTTCCTGCCAGGTCCTGAGCCCCTCTGGGGGTGTCTCAGCTCTCGCTACAGTACCCAGCCCATTACAAATTCTGCATCTCAGCCCTGCCTAATCCTGCAGTCCTATGAAAATATACAAGTGGTAGAACGTTAGCAGGCAGTATTTTAATTTAGCAGTTTGTATTCTTCTTCATTGTAAAATAATTAATATTGCTGACTTTTCCATACACTGTTTTGAAACTCCTAAATATCTTTGCACGTAACATATTCTATTACAACATTACATCAACAGCAAAGATAGCTGACTTAAAAGATTAAGGACTTTTATAAAGACTTTTCTCAGGCACAATCGGTGCTGACCAGTGATGAGCTCTGCTCTCCAGGGCAGGTTTACAAAAGAACATAAGTATTTTAAGATGTCAGGGAAAATCCATGGTAGATTGGCACAAATGTCTAAGCAGACACCTATCTGCCCTCTTAGGCACTTGCATACCTTTGATTAGTGTGGCTAGTCTACAAATATATTAACAGAGATAAGTAAAAGAATCATATTTGAAATATGTCAGTATAAATCCTCTATTGAATATGCTGGATATAAATATTTGTTAAAAATGTTTAAGATAGCAGCATAAACTAAAGTTACAATTGCAACCTATATATGTCTTTCACTAAGTATTTCTATTTAAAAATATCTAAAACTGAAAACTAAACCCCTAAGCATGAAAAATGTAGAAGTCCTTGTGCTGACCCACTGGAAAAGTCTGAAAAGTATTCAATAACTCTCAGAACTCTTTCATTTCTTGCCCTCAGAGGGTTGCTTTGGCCGTTAGACAGACCTGCAGATTAAAACAAGTAGATTCTTGTACAAACTCTGAAATGGCGAAAAGTAAAGTCAGAGGCTGTGGTGGTTAGTAGAGCTGGTTTCACCTTGGGTGAGAACATTACTCCAACTCAGAGGGAATTTCAGCTACCGCATGCCCCAGGTGCTCAGGTGAGAGCTGCCTACCTTGAGCACAGAGAAGATGCTGCAGTGGCAGGGCTGCAGCATCGCTGCCTGGGAACCAGGATGCAGTGTGAATACATAACAAAAAGGCAATCTCTTTCCCAAAGAGCCTCTAGAGCCTTCACAGCACATGTGCTGTGACTTCAAGCTGTGAGAAAAGCTCTCAGATGTTGTAGACATCTTGACTGGTATTTGCTTCACTTAATGGGCTGACAAATGGTCCAACTCTTGTGATAATGATCAGGACTGAGAAAGAAAGAGGGTCCTGGGACAGCTGCTGCAACGTGGGATGGGCATCTGCTCATTCAGTGTGACTCCTCCAAGAGGTAGATAGAAATAAGTGGTGGGTGCATTCTAAAAACCTCAAGCAGGTGGAAGCATTTGTTGTTCCATTTCAAATTTGCAGATTGGATTTCCTGAAAAAATGGCAACTGTAGCTCCACCACTTTAAAGGGCAAACCAAAAGAAAGGAGCTGTTTCTGTGCAGCTGTAGACTCACACATAGATATAGGAGTTCCATCTCCATGAAATGTCTCGCCAAGTCTTTGGGGTAATGGAGCTTATGGGTGGGGGGGTTCCCCATTTGGTCTGTTCTCACTATCTCTGCTCTTGATAACCTCTCTCTGCAACCTTACATGAAGGCTCATTGCCTTTAAACATTGTGCATCTTGTCTTGGATAGTGTCTTTAATTTGGAGATTCTTTTATCCATCACCATTGTATTGCAAAATTTCCCTGTTTAAGGCATTGAGTTAAGGTAATCAAGAATAAAATATATAATGTTGGCCAGATTCCCTGTTAGAATAAGCAGGTAGTGCTCCACTGACTGTAATGGTTTCTGACAGTTGTGAATTTGATCCCATACCTTCCTTGAATAATAAGATTTTAAATAATGTGAGTGTAGAGTAGGGCAGGAAGCTCTGGATGAAATATCTCATTGCACTGATTTGTCTCTTATTTTCTGTCCCATGAGAATACCCAAGTTGCAAATAAAGGGTCAAGAAGGACATTTAACAATATATGGTCTATGCAGTATTAAAAGACCATCTCACAGTTAATCATATGATTAATTTCTACAACAAGGCTCCACTAAGTCTGCAATAAAAAGAAGTAATGAGGTTTTATAATAAAATTGAAAAGCTTCTGTGATGCACACAGAAGTCTTAAATAGAAAGGTAAGAAAAATCAGCTGTCTTCCTTTCAGTCCATAGATTGCTGCAATAATCTTCTCCGTGAGGGCTCTTGGGCTCTGGAATGACATCTAGCCCTGGCTTGAAATGGTCTAGTTACAGGGCATGTTTTAGGACCCTTTTCCTTTTGCAAGATGTATTTAAAGAGTGAGAGGAGGTTCACAAACAGTCTAATGTACTGTTATTAGGTTACTGGCATTTTATAGTAAGAGTTGCTGATCTACAGGAGGGTTGACTCTGAGGTGTATAGGATGGCACTGTAATCATATAAGAACTGCCTGGTTCCTCAGAGACTGTGTGGAGGCACACATTCATGTTAGAAATGGCAAGCAATAAATCTTACTGTAATGCTACAGCAGCCATTGTTGTAGTGACTTGGCACTTATGCTCTGTATTATAAGGATTTTCAGCAAGCACATTAAATTCCACTGATAAACTCACAATGCATATAAGGACACCTGCTTTTCTGAGGACTAGAAAAATCAAGAATCTGTGAAAAATCACAGTTGAAGCAGAAGGCCCAGAATGAAGCAGCTGAACACTAATCCACTGGCAAACCATGCTGTAAACTGGTTTTACTTGAGTGCTACAGCAAACTGATGGGAGCTCACTTGTACGGAATCCAAATCATGAGGTTGTAGAGAGAGAAACCCGCAGCTTGTGAACCTGTCACTCAGTCAGTTCTCTGCTCACCAGAGAAGAAGGCAACTGTCGAAAACGTCAGGGAGGTCTTGTGCTTTCTGTTGGGGATCCATCCAATAAGGTATTTTAGAGCAGCACATACTCACAATGTGCCGTAGTTGGTATTTCGGCTCATAGGAAGCAATTCTTCTGCCAAGTCGCATTTGCTGTCTCCACACTGAGGCTAGTAATAGGCTTGACAATGCACTAGTAGTCCGGGTGAACCTGACTTTAAGGTCTATTAAGTGGATTTCAGTAGCAGAGTACATTTAATGTGTATGGCTATACGTTTTGCTAGATTTACCACATCAGTCTAGTCAGCAGTTATTAGTCAGTATGTAATATTTCCCAGACAGTGGTTACTGTGCTATTTGATTCTTACTGTTCCTTTTCATAGGTAGTTAAGCTATATTCTGGATAGTACGTCAGTTTACCTCATCGTAGTCAATTGAAACAAAAGTATATCTGGTTTGTGCCTTTGGCCAGTATTTGCACAGAGGCCACTATGTAGAACATATTATCCAAAGTTATCAAAATCTCCCAGGTTCCAGAAGACCAGGCATTCCTGACTGGAGCAAGCCATTAATTCGGTGGCATCCTGCTTGGCTGTAAATGCAATAGTGAAAAATCTGCAGAGACTTCCAGTCTGGTCCTCAGGGAGCAGGTGTTCAGTTAAGCTCCTGCCTTCCTCTGTTCCTCACCACGACCACTGGAAACAATCATTGCAATAATACTTAGCATGATCTAGGACCTGTTTCGTAACATCTCTAAGCAAAATCAAAACCATATGGTTGTGCATTTTGCCGTTGTCATGGGAGGGCATTCATAACAAATAGGAAAGAGCAAACTGATCTCAATAATAATGAATGACTTCCAGCGGCCAAATAGTAGTTACAGACAAATTTGGATCTGAAGTGTGGGAGTCCTATGTTCTAGTTTCCTGCTTTAAATTTAAGGCTGCACAAAAGAACATGAATGAGAGCATGAGGAAGGTGGAAACACAAAGACAGTGTAGTGATGTGTTAAATTAGCAATTAAAGTTAAAACTCAGATAAAGGAAGACCAAAAAAACTAGTCATAAGACCAATCTGACAGTCCCACTCATTCTGACTCTGAAATTCTTTTGGTTTATGGACATGAAAGACTTGAGGCATTTCTAAAGAGTCAAATATTGCTCAAGAATTAGCAATGTTGTCCACAGGAACCAATTTTCACTACTTGGAATCTTTTCTGATTTTTTTCCTCAGCATAGCTTTGAACACAGCCCCTTGAGATGAGGTTGTCATAGGGTTCTGGCTCTTTATAAACAGAATATGCTCTTAAAATAAAAAGGACAGTTTCTCACTTTTTATAAGTCTGCATAATTTTCTAATTTCACTCCTGTAATCTGTCTTTTGTGTAAACTTGCTAATTTTAAACATCTANACAGTTATTTTGACCTATCCCTACATGCAAGAAGTATTTTGGATTTGACCAATGTGTGTTTTTTAGCAAAACTCCTACACGACTCCAGTTCTAAACCTAAAGATCCTACTTAAGTTTACAGAGTCTCTTTCAGGGTCAGAACCTCACTTGGAGTTGATATGTACCTTATTTTGTCTTTTGGTAGGAGTTCAGGAGCAGGAGCGTCATGTTTTTTGCAAGTAGAAAGGTCTTTAGGGAATTCTGTGATAACTCTTCTTCAAAAAGACCATCAGATTCTGACTGATTCATGTAGAAAATGTCTTCAGGCAGATTAAGTTATTTGAGAACCTCTACGAACTTCCATACAAAGTTCCTCCCTTTAGTTTACCCTAAAACCTTTTTCCCTCTTCAAAAAACAAAAAAGAAAAAAAAAGAAAAAAAAAAGAAAATAAAGACATACAGGCAAGACGAAGGAATGGTAGGACTACAGGGTTGGGCAAGCTAGAATGAAAGCATTGCAAATATGCAACCAATAAAATAAGCAGTTTGACTGGACTAGCCATATAGTTGCATGCAATT
>WAAD01022100.1:2490-13774 GCA_013389945.1 Fregata magnificens | reverse complement strand
AATTATTGTGATTAATGTATTCCCCCTTCTCTAAGCACAATTCTGCCAGACAGAGCCAGCCCATTGACATATTGTAGAATTATAATGCATATCTAATTAAAGGTGACCTGAAAAGGCAGGGTGTTTAGCTTTCCCTGTCAGGACCAAGAAACTGTTAATCAGAAAGTGCTTGCTTTCCACACCACCCCACCCCTCCCTTTTTTTATTTTTGTGCTAATTTCAAATCTTCTCCCTGCATCAGTGAGCAGATGAGATCTTCAGCCAGCTTTCATCTTTCAGAAAAATGAATAGTGCAGAAAGAACATTATCAAATGAGCTGTTGAAGAAGTCAGTGAATATGTCATTGAGTGTGACTGCTTCCAGAATGAATTTAGATTTATCTCTGTTATCTCCCCTCTCCCGACTCTCCACACTCTGTTTGCACTCAGTCCACATGTCAAGCAGGGTGGGTCATAATGAATCATGAGGGACAGTTACTTGTAGTATAGTGACAGGTCCAATTGTGATACAACTTGTTCTGGAATTAAGTTTGTTAACATTATAAATTGTCTCATTTGACCAGAGGTTTAAACACCTAGAAGCTTTTATGCATGCAATTTCTTAAAGTATTTCATTTCCATTAGGCAGCTGCTACTTTACAGTATTCCACAAATGAAATTGTTTCATCACATCAATAGCTGCACAAAACAACTGTGACAACAAGAAGACTGTTTTTGCCCCCATCTTGCAAACAAGTATCATTCAAATCAATAAACTCTGGCAACTGGATAACACCAAGAGAAGATATTATTTAAACTCAATTTTTAAGCACATCTCCAAATGCTTATGCTGATGCAAAATTCTGATACAAGCCAAGGAATTTTCATACTGTCCTGTTCAGTTTCTGTAGAAATAACCCACTGAGTTAGCAACATTTTAAGTAGAAAACCAATAAATATTTTAATTTTTCTTTTCAAAGCCAGTAGTTACAGTTTTTTCTATATGTGATGCAAAGTTGTTGTCATAATGAAGATTATTTTTGCATGTGATAGAAAATGGTGTGATTGAATTGCAATATTTTACCCACAGGGAGAAAAAAAAAAGACTAATATTTTTCTTTTCTTTTCATATATTGTCAGTATTACCATGTAACAGAATGTGATATCAAAAAATCTGCAAAGTCAGCACACCTTCTGAAACATTTGTTGTATCGTGTAAAACCTTTGGGTATTTGACTAGTTACTTCATACTTGCAATCATACTTGACTAGGCTAGTCCTACATAACAAATATGTCTTAGATGCTTTTCAGTTAAACAAAATTAAGAAGTAGTATCACTGAAGTGTAAAAATATGTTTTACAGTTAATTTATCAAAATCACCAGAACAACTGGTTGGTCCATCTGATTTTTTTTTTTTTTTTTTTTTTTATAAAACTCTCTCTTTTTTAGAAGTCAGGGAGGTTNNNCTCTCTCATGTTCAGAAGTCAGGGAAGTTTCTGCAAAGTTGTTTTCTTGTTCATTTTTCCATGGGTTTGCTATTTGGCAGAGGGAGATTGGCACTGTTAGGTGTATATTTTTCCTCAGATGTCTGTGAGGGCATGAATGCACATATGCACATACGCACATGTGCTATCCTGGTTTATTTTTTCATACACACGCAGAGTCCAGATGTTCCCTGGAAAAGCCTAATCAGTTGTGACATGGCCATTTATGCTTATACACACACCTTAGGCTGGAGAAGGTGTTTAAATAGTAGTCCATCATAGAAATAAGCAGAGGTCCTGAAGAAGTATTTTAGTGTGAAATACTCTCACCTTGGAGTTTGCTTCCCTTGTCAACCTTTGACATAACTAAGGCAGACTAGTTGTTTGCTATGAAAACGCCTATGAAAAATCATGTCCCAGTTCCACTGGGTGCCAGAATAGGAATTTTTGGGTTCAGTTGGTTGCCTGTGTCATGCATAACTTGTAAAGCTATTTGTGATTGTATTTCATGCTCCAAAGTTAAGTACTGAAAATATGGTGACCCAGCAGTGATCGCTATTGATCTTGTCAGTTGTCTTCAACTGACATCATTCAGAGCTGCAGAACTGTCCATGCCGTTGTGGTAGAAATAAGGACTGCATAGCAAAACTTGCGTACTCACGCTAGCCAGAGATGGCAATGATGTTATCACGTAACCTACTGATCAATCCCGGTTTATCCTGCAACTCTGATAGCAAGTATATGTTGTCTGAAAACAATTATTGAAAAACAATTCACATATTTTTAGTTTTGAAATTTTTTTTCTGTTATTATGTCTGGATCCCAATGCTCACATATTGGTGTTATTGATTAAAGGATTACAGGCATATTAAAAAGGTAATGAAAACCAAATGCTAAACAGTGAATTGAAGAAGGGTAGCAATCAAAACCCATCTTAAAGCCAGGGCAAGTTTTGGTCCTAAAATCTGTCATTATGATGGGAAAACTACAAAGAAGCGTAAGTGAAAATACTGTCATTTTGCTCATTAACAATATGATGTATTTACAGTTCTTTATATTTTTAGCAGTTCCAAATGACATTGCTATATTTTTTTATTCAGGGCTGTAGTTGCAAAAATTACTTACAACCTCTGAACAAGGAAAACATTAAGTGTTTGCTTAGGAAGTGCTATTTTGCAGAAGAGAAACTGAGGCCTGGGTCAACTAAGCAATTTTCTAAAAGACACAGAGGAAATCCATGACAGAACTGAGAGCTGAAATTTTTCCTCAACCTTCTCTATTGCCTTTATTAAAAAGTAATCTTTCCCTTCTATCTGATCCTCCCCCATGCTTCTAAGACTGTGAATAACTAAGGAACGTAACAAAATTGGTAAGCTAAATATACTGAACATTTTTCATCATAGTATCCCCAACCATTAGACACGAGAAACTGCCACTTGTGTATTATTCTGAAGCATTTATAGCTATGTAAGAAACTCCTGCCATAGGTGAATTTCTACACAGATTATCTTCAAGCATTAGAAATTCTAATCTTGTTTTTTTCTGAAGTCAGAAAAGCTGTTTTCCAAGTTATAGCATACAAAGAACAATGTATGTTTTCTTTCCTCTTCAAAATGACCGGAAGAAGGTAGTTCTAACATGAAGCCATCCACAAGGAACATGTTTTGTCATCTTGGTCACAGTGTTAAACATCAGTTTCTTCTTTCATACAAGTACTTTGTTTTAGGCTATACATATATGTGTGCATATATACATACATGTGTATATATACATACATCGACTGTCTTACTTTTAAACTTTCCCCAGCAAAATACTTCTAACTGATGAACAAGAATCATCCCCTACCATGCATTGCTGCCTGATTTTTTGCTTGCTCTTCATTTGTCTGAGCCAGGTTACTATTTGCCTTGAGGTTTTGAAGAGCTCTTTATTTATTTCTCTTTTAATAATCTTTCCCCCCCATAATAAATTCAAATATGCTTTGGGGGGGCTAAGTTTTCTGATGTACAAAGCAGTGTATAACCCTTCAGTCTTCATTGAGTTTATGTGCAAGTAAGATTCCTATTAATTTCAGTGGGATTTTTGCTTGATTTCAGGATTCCATCTCCCCAGCCTCAGAAAACATCAAGTAAAATGTTTATTGCAATTATGCTAGAAATAAAGCCTGCAGGTAATAAACTATCACAAGCACTGATAAATCACAGAACTAGAGTAAAGCATTTGAATAGATCAAGAGACACTTAAATAAGAATTAGATGTTGTTTGCATGAGCCCTGGAGTCACCAGCAGTATTTTCCTTTCGTCAGATAGTGCTGCAATTGATTGTTTTGAAGGTTTTCTAGCTTTATGGTACAAATGAGAAATTTTACGCAAACAATTTTGCCTAAATTTAAGAGACACAGGACATGAAAATTTGACACTGAAGAATGGTAGCGTTTTTGTTGCTTGTAAAATATCTTACTTCCATAATTATTGATATGACATGAAATAGATAATAAAGACATTTCTAAGGTAAGTTATACCCCTGTTAAAGCATAAAAAACAAGTTTTGTTAATTATTCCAGAATTCTATTACAGAACACAGTTAGTTCCAAATACTAGAGATTAAATCCCAGAAGAGATTTTGAAAAGTACTTGTAATTTTCCTTATTGTATGATAGGGAAATCTTCAAAATACTGACACAAAACCAAGGAAATGCTGAAATTTTGCCTTGTGTTTTAAATCTCTGTGGTGGGAGACATAAATATCAGGGAAATTTTTGGTTAACTGTTCCAATGTGTACATGCTCCAGACACAAAACCTTTTATCTGAACTCTTATGCCCCTATTAGTCCTGAGTAGAAACTTGTTACCCAAATAATGGACCTATTCAGGTCAATGAGTGATTTCATGGAACATGAAACATGTACAACTTGGCCTGTGTAATGCTGATTGAATCTGGGTTGGCATCTCATTTCTTCATGTAATGTGTACTACTTTCATCTATCATCAGATACCTTAAATCAGCATGGAATTAATGCAGTAAAGTACCTTAGGCAAAGACTAAGCCTTCCCAATGCTTTATGCTTAGGAATCGTCCATTTGAATACTGCATGCCAGTTGATACTTCAGTTCATATATAAGACAATGACTGATCATAGCTTGAAGCAGCACTCCACTCTGGTAAGGGCTGCTGAATCAGGTCCTCTGTTATTGGCAACAAAAACTGCAAAAAGAGGAGTGGGTTTTAATTTCAGTTTTGTGCATAGAAATCTTGGTAATTCTATTTAATTTAGAGAAGTCACTCCAGATTTACACCAGTGCTACTGGAAATCAAAATCTGGCCCATTGTCTTAGCAAATACACCAAGTCAATATCAGTTCATTATAGAGAGGGAGAGAGAAAGGGAATGAGAGAGAAAACAAGGATTTCGTTAGCAATGCATTCTGTAGTATAAAAGATAAAAAGGAATATCCAATTAACACACCACTATAATTGCTTGCAGACATTCTTTTTTATTTAAAGATGAAATAGCTAAGAGTTCTCATCAAAACTAGGGTCACAGCCTACATATTAAATGAAAGAAATTGATTGGGCTTTATTACACCCTGACTACTGCAAATGTGCCTCAATCACTGATTGCTATAAATTTATTCTTATAAACTACTAATTGCCCAAGTCATAATGGTAACAATGGTATAATGAAATTATCTTGATCAAGCTGATGCACAAATTTTGCTTGACAACATGAGCAGTGTGAGAAAAAAGGAAAGAAGACATGCATACAAATACATAATGTTTCATTAAAATTAAAACCAATGTTAAAACAACTGTTCTCTGAAGTATACAAAGTTCTGTATTAGAAGGGCTTCCTTTAGAAAAATCATTTAAGAAGACAGGCATTTACATTTATAATAAAATGATCTTGCATTTTTTATTTGTCTTGAAAATTAATGACTGACTTAATCACATTTGATCAAAGGAGATAAGTTGATGTAGTCATGTGTTTCTGATTGCATTAAGCCTGATCCAGAGTGGCATGATGGATATTTAATAGTCTTGCTGTCCCTCTGTATCTTGTCACCATTTCTTGATACGCATGGATACTGTAGAGTACACCACAGCACAAAACTGTACTTTTAATAGAACAGACTAAGTTTAGGAAAAAGGAAATTCTGTTAGAGCCTACATGGTGGAGCTTTTAGAAGTAGGTTACCCACCATCACAATATTTTTCTTTAAAAGACAAAAACCTCAGGTAACTCTCTACATAGCTTGAATCATTTTCTCCTTTTAAAAACATATTTTGCTGCTATGCTGCCTCTTTTAAAAGATATTGCTATAATAGGTTTCAAGGACTAGGCAGAGAGAAAGTGTGTAGAAACAAAGATAGCCACCCAGAAAATACAGGAAATTTCTAGGAGCTGGAACACAGAGCATTGTGTAAAATGTGAAAATTGGTGCTATTTATATTGAGCTAATAGCTGTTTCTACAAGTGTCAGCTGAGCCATTCAGAGGGAATGTTGGTATGTATGAGAAATTATTTCTGAGTAGTTCAAATGTAGTCCCAACTGTTTCAGAATTAATCTCACCAGAAATTTTATTTAAATTCATGCCTAATTCTTTCTCACTAGAGTATTTCATCAGCATGAAAATTATCTTTTTTTTCATGAGCATGTCTTGCTTTACTCTCTCAAAACATATGTCCAAACTTTTGTACAAGGGTACAATATTTTCATTCTTTAAAAGAAATTGCTTCTAAAATTGGTGTAGTCGACACAATCCTATAGGAATGTAAAAAAACTCAGAAAACCAAGCTGGAAGGATTTCAGGAGGCCCTTTGGCTTAGCTGGCAATCCCCGCCCAAGTTGGGCAGTGTATTTGATATGCTGCCCCACATTTTAAGTTTGTAGCTATTGCAGTCTCTGTTTGTCCTATTGCCAGAAAGCTTTTTGCTGACGGCTAACCTAAATCCCTTTTGCTGCAATTTATACTTAGTGACACTTATTCCATGTACAAGGGCCATGGAAAATGGTTTATTCCGTTGGTCTTTGCAATGTCTTTTATGTATGGGAAGTCTGTGGCTCTGCCTCTCCCCTCCTCTTTACACATCCCGCTCTTCCTACTTCCTTCATATGGGTTTTTAAGTCCTCACACCATGACAGCTGTTTTAAAAATACATATATATATATATACAGGGCCAACGTGCAGGAGTTTAAAACAGAAAAATCAAAACCGTCAGTGTCGTAGGAATCGATTACCTCGAGGGGCAGGCACACACCTACAGCGGCTGGGCTGGGGGGGTACGCCGGGCACAGCCGCTTTTCTGCCCCTGCCAGGGGAGCAGGCAAGCTGCTGCCCGGGGCTGGTCCTCTTGAAGGCGTGCTGAGGAAACGGCATCACCTGTGCCGCCGTGCAGCCTCTCCGCCCTGCCTAATCGCTCTGTCAGGCAGCTGCGAGCCGCCACCTGCCGCGTCGCTGCCTGGAAGCTTCGCGAATCCTCGCGGCGCCTGAGAGCGGCCCCGCGGGGGGGGGAGGTCGCGAGCCCACCGCCTAACGCCGCCTGTCCCCCAGCGGTCAGTCAGCAGGTGGGCGGCGCCCTCTCCTCACGCTGCGCCGCTTCAGCTGCCAGCCCTCAGGTAGGCGCCGAGCCCGTTGGCAGATCGCAGACAGGTAACAGACCAGATGTTAAAGAAATTAAATGTTTGGGAGTGACGGAAAAAGTATTTTGCTTTTATTTTTTTCTTTTTGTGCGTGTGTTCCCCCCACATCCCAGTGTAGAGCTCCTCTACCTTTCAGTAAGGGTTTCCTAAATACGTGACTTCCACCAGTTTTCTTCACTTCAGCTGATTTCTAACACGTGTTGGTGGTGGCTCTGTGGAAAACCATAACTCAGTTCTTGTACTAACCTAGAACTTATCAATTTAAAACGGCTTTTGCATGTGAACATCCAGCCACTGGGAGTTTCTTGACTAGAAGTACCTACTTATTTTAACTGTTTGTCCATCTCCACCTACCTTGTATTAACTGAATTTTCCCCAAAGCCTTCACCAGTGGATACTACCTTTCCTGTAAGATAGATGTATTAACTTGTTACCCCCGAGGGCTTGATTGGAAGCAGGCTTTTAGGATTGACTAGATTTTTCTTTCTTGCAGATTGATTTTTGTTTGTTTGTTTGTTTTTCTCTGTGAGTGAAGTAATTATATGTAACATTTTTGGGCAAAAAGTTATTCAAATTATTGATGCAATAAATGTATTGTTAATTCTGTGGCACTAATTCTATTCTAACCAAGTGTGTGGTAGTAACTAATAAGATCTTACTGCATCATATTCATGTGTTTAGTGAAGTGTTGGGATTCTGCTGTGGTGTTAATGCAGCTGTAGATAGGGGTTTTTTTGTTTGTTTGTTTTACGAAACACAAATCCTTGGCTTTAGCACACAAACCCTTGGATTCCTCTTCTTGGCTGCTCAGTAGAGAGATCAACGGTTATAGAACAGGGAAACTTAATTTTAAGTTCTGTCACTAAACACAGTTTTGTATATATTGGTGAGACAGCCTGTAGGTAAGTGTCTCTACGTAACAGATTCCATGTGTATATGCTATGACAACATGTGTATTTTAATATTCACATTAGACCAGACTTTGTGTTTTCTATCATAAGTGTTCTGCAGTTACACGAACAGTGGATACTAAGTAATGTAAGTACTGTGAATATTGATAGTTACTATGTACTATTTGCTTTCCTTTTATTATTATTTTGCTTTAGATTGCTTTATTATTATTATTTAGTCTTAGTGGATGAAATTGCTTTAGCTTTTTCTCAAACACTGTTAGATGGGACTTCGTGAAAAAATACATTTTCGCACCTGGAAGCCAATTCTAATTTTTTTTTCCCCTCCATTGGCTTTTTCCTTATCATTATGTTGCTGATTTTAGTTGCTGTTTTCGGGTTGACTTGTCCTATGATCAGCTAGCATTTTGAAAGGTATGTGTATCTACAACTAGACATGTTTATAGACTCAGGCTATATGTGAGAAACTGGCCTGTACAGGACATAGCTGGCCTAAAAATGACAAATCTCAGAACTGATGTCAGAGAACAAGAAACCGTGTAACAATGCTTAGAAGAGAATGGTGGGGGTGTTTCTGAAATGTTAAAATTGAGATTTTAATATGTTTTCTACTGAGAAGGGTGAGAAACTTCCTTAATATTATTAATACAGTCACTGAATAATACCTGGAATCCTATGCTGTGCAATATTACCATTATTTCTGGAATTTGTAGAACAAGAGTGCAAAAGCTGGGTTTTCAAAATGGCCTGTTCATATAATGCTGTAACACTTGTTCTCTGTCTTACTCATCCATTCCTTTATCCATCCATCTCTGTATCTATCAAGAAATGACAATCCTAACTTACTTTAAACTCTCCAAAGGTACATTCTTAAATTTTAATGTTGGAAAAGCTTCATGATGACTAGTACTTTGGCTTAATGTGGTATAGCTTCTGACAGCTGCCACTGTAAGAAAAGCAAAGGATGACTGCATTACTGTCAGTTTCTGTCAGATTCCGGTTGCCAAACTCTTGCAGGGATGATGACAGTGAATCAAACAAGAGTGACAAAAGGAGTCAAAGCTGTGATTTTGAATAAGGAAGAGTGGACACTTGAATTGCATTTTGTTTGTGGTGTTCATTCTGTTCTAGATGTGGACTTCTTTGTGGCACAGTGCTTGTGCCCATTTTTTAAATTATTTGCTCTTCAGGACTTGTACCTGCTTTTGGCACTCTCAAAAATAAAAAAATAACTGTTGAAAAGCACAGAGTAGGTCAGAGTATGAACAGAAGAATAGCTATAACTGTGGAACGTACTTGGAGAAGGCAATCTCAGAGGTGTGACCCCCAAGTATGATGAAACCTGTCTGGATAGCAGCTTGCAGTTGTAGGTGCAATGAAAATGTGACCATATTTTCAAGCTAAATAAAAGTGGGGGGCATATATTAAATTAATAAACTATCTCTTCATGAAACACCACTTAATTTTCTTTTTCAAGATAATTTCTGTATCTTCATTTATCCAAAGATTGTTTCCTGGATGAGTTTCTGAATAAAAGAGCTGGTATACTTCTCTGTATTAGATAGAACAACAGCTGTAAGTGCCATTTAAACACAGGACCATTATCTGTCTTGTTCAATTTATTTCCAAGCTTTCCCACTCTATGATGACAAAGTAGCAGAGCAAAGGTATAGAAACAACATGGTTTTACACATTATTACTTTTTTGTAGTGAAGTATAATAGTGTGACACCTCCTCAGTTTGCAACTAACTGCAAATTTGCCTAACCAAGTGCCAGCGATTGCCAAGATTAAGGGTGAAGCTGAGACCATTGCCTGGATCCTGGTAACCGAAGTCCAAGGGATGCAGTAAACTTTTCTTGCCTGATTGTATTTCCCTGCTTTCCCCCCATGTCCTCTACTCCCTGTCCTTTCTATCTGTTCTTGACCCTACAGCTGTGATGAATGGGCTGAGTGGGGGATAATGACATATATATATTTTGTTGACTTGGGACCTAAAACAGCTTTTGCTGTGCTTGTTTGCTATGTGAGGTTTCTGCAAGGGTAGGTGAGTTTCTGCAATTGACAGAAATACAGTTAAGCTACAAAAAAGCTCTATGCATAGTGTTAACCATTTTATGGATAGATAACCTAGGAAGGAGTAAGTGGGAATGAAAATAAATCAATGGACAAGTACTGTGACTAGTAATAGGAAACAAATACTCTTTTGATAGTTATTTCCCATATTATCCACACTAAGATAACACCGTTAGTTCAGTACTCTATCAAATGCTATTGAGAGTTGGTACCTATGGCTTATTTTCTAAATTTATATGAGAACATCACTAGACTAAATCCACTGTATGTTTTGTATTTTGTGTCATTGTTCTTCAAAGCTGAGATTCACTGTTTCCTACATGTTCTCTGGTATCGTCCGCTGAAACGTGCTGTAGCAGTCACAGGAGAGAATACTGTGACAGATTGCAAAACAGTGTTGTTTATGTTTTAAGTTACATTAGGAATGAGCTGTTTTAAAAATTGTATCAACTGTGGTATTTCAAATTCTGGGAAGTGTTTTTCAAAGGGCCTTGTACTGGGAGATAATAAAAGATTTGTTTAGTGTGCTTAGTAAGTTTGCTTTGTTTTGAACTAGAGAGAATTTTGTAATGCGGAAAGTGGAGCCTAGGTGAACCACAAGTCTGATCCAGCTTGATGATGTCTGTGTTCCTAGTTCTAGAGCAGCATTAAAATGCCTTTAGAAACAGGGATTTACTGAGAATATTTCTTGTTATTTATTCTAGGAAAGACAAAACTATTGTTTTTCCCAGTATGTTTTTTTTTTTCCCCGAGCAATGTAGTTTGAGTGTTGTTTTGTATTCCGAGGAAGTATGTATGTAGCGCTGACTGAGTTCCATGGAAACCTTGCCCATGCTGGACTCCGCTCCCCTCTTTTCCGCTCCCCTCTTTTCCGCTCCCCTCTTTTCCGCTCCCCTCTTTTCCGCTCCCCTCTCCCCTTTTCCTTTGTCTTCTTTTTTCCTCTCCTCCCCCCTCCTCTCTCCTCTTCTCCTCCCCGCTTTTTCCCCTTTCTCACTCTCTCTCTTTCTCTCTCTCTTTCTCTCTCTCTTTCTCTCTCTCTTTCTCTCTCCTTTCTTGTTTCTACCCTTTTTTAGATTAATATCAAAATGCAAAACAAGCCCATTGGTAAATGGGATGACATTTCACTGAAGTTATTTAAGACTTAGGCCATCTCAGAATTAGAACTACAGGTACAAAAGATGGTATCAACTTTG
>WAAD01022092.1:5407-18060 GCA_013389945.1 Fregata magnificens | reverse complement strand
CCCCCATCCTACTGTGGGGGAGTGAGCAAGCGGCTGTGTGGTGCTTAGTTGCCACCTGGGGTTAAACCAGGACATCTTTCTTTCCCAAACTTTCAGCCACTGTGCTCCCCATGTATTGCACTGGCACATCTGATCACACAAGGACCCAGTTCGGGGAGGAAAATCACCAGGGGAACAGGAATGCATGGCTAGATATGAGGGAAAGAGGAACAGGGCCACAACCTTAAGCATCAGATCAGCAGATCATCTAATCACACTCTCAGGCTTTTGCACAGACCTGAGGATGCAACTTACACCTTAACTTGGTAAAAAATTGAAAGATTAGACGTGGTTTTGTACTTTTTTTTAAAATTATTTCATAGAATCATAGAATCATAGAATCGTTAAGGTTGGAAAAGACCTCTAAGATCATCAAGTCCAAACATCAACTAACTAGGCCCTGGAGTGCCACGTCTACACCTTTTTTGAACGCCTCCAGGGTAGACGACTCCACCACCTCTCTGGGCAGCCTGTTCCAATGCCTAACCACTCTTTCGGTAAAGAAATTCTTCCTGATGTCCAGTCTAAACCTCCCCTGATGCAACTTGAGGCCNGTAAAGAAATTCTTCCTGATGTCCAGTCTAAACCTCCCCTGATGCAACTTGAGGCCATTTCCTCTCGTCCTATCGCTAGTTTCTTCGGCGAAGAGTCCAAGACCCGCTTCAGTACAACCTCCTTTCAGGTAGTTGTTTCAGGTAGTTCCCATTTCCCATGGGAACAGCTAATATGCAGTAAAGGCAGTGAATCAAAAAATACAGACAAGGAGGAGAAAGATCCTTCTTTCTGCACAAAAGTCAGTCATTTCATTATTCACCTACAAATACTTGACTTCAGTTCAGGTTTCCTTCTTTCTTTGATCCCCAGATCTGCACAGATCTAAGCTCCAGCCCATAGAATAATGTACATATGCCCTTCTGAGCACACGCATGGGTGTCTACTCCCACAGGGAGGAAGGGTGGGTTAAACTGGGAGAGAATGAAAGAGAAAGGGGAACAGCCAAGCCTAAAAATAGAAAGTGGGACACTGAGCAGGAATACAACAGCCAGCAGCCTACAAGGAGACCAGATAGATAAGACGTTTTTTCCTTAAGCTAATAATTAGGAGTGGAAGGGGCAGCTGTGAGAGAGAGCAGCTCATAGTAATAAGACTTTTTAGAGCATTGTCCATCAAGTCTTTCAATATCTTCATCCTTGCTCTTTATCCAATTATTTATCAGTACTTTCTCACCCACCCCCCCCACAAAAAAAAAAAAAAAAGCTGGTAGATTTTCTTAACAAAGGATTTAATCTTAAAATTATTTTGTGAATAAATTACATCATATGATGTTGTTAACTTTCTTATTTTCCCACAAGCTTGGGCCCTCAGGTAAGATGGCAGGCTAAAACCCACTTGTTCAGGATGCTGTTGTGAAATCTTTTCATCATGTTCTGTCAAATTACCTTGTTCTTGCACTGCAAAAGGCTTCTTTCTGTATTCCAGGTCTCACCCAAATAAAACATGCCAGCTATGCTGAATCGTACAGTGTTTTTAGTGGAAGACTGGTATTTGGAAGAAATTAGAGTCAGTCAAAAAATCTCAGTTCATTTGAATGTACTCAAACTGACTTAGTCCGAAAACTCCAAAAGTGAAAGATGAATTATTACATTCCCTCATTAAATTAGGGGTTTTTAATAAGTAACTGTACCTTCTTAATAAAACAGAAGGTTAAAAGAATACAAAACAATGTCTCTAAAATAATATTAATTATAAAATTAGAAGGAATCAGAGTTACTGACATGAAGTTTGTGTGAAAAGATTAAAAAAACACAATATGTAAGAAGGTTGATGTTTAATACCACTGCCCAGTAAAATGCATTAATGTTTGATCAACAGATCTACTAGTTAGTTTACCATTGAATAATATTTTAGGTAGAGAATATTTTATATCCATTGTTTCAAAGATTGCGTCTCTATTTACCAAAGCATTAATCTACCTTTGAAATCTTTCCAAAGCAGAAGTTTCTAAACAAAATTCACAATAGTCTATCTTCCTGAAGCAGAATCGTTATTTTTCTGCAAAAACAAAGGCCCATTCTTCTTTCTGTTGTGATTGGTTTTCATGCAAGACTTTTACCAGGATTTGCTGATTAAACCAAGAAATTACAGCCGTATCAATACCACACTAAATATACTCACTATTGGGATGCCTAAATAGTATAGCTAAAAGATATTAGGTCCTCTTTCCATTAGTCTCTTGCTCAGGTATTTTAAAAAATGCATGTTCAAAATAAGATTGACAATTAACAAATACACACTTTATTGCTCTTATTTATTCATTTTTAGAATAATCCACCGATGAATCTCTGTAAAGGTTGCATATCTATCAGTGGGAGTTCACAGACTTGAAATAGATCACAGAGAATTTTGTAATAAGATGACCAATTAAAACTGGAAGCTTTTCTTGGTGATTTATTTCACTGTGGTTTATTATTTTTCTGTGCTGATTTGTTCACAGCTGATTGATGTTTCTGTGAAAAAAGTGTAGCGGGACACATCTTTTGAAGACACTTCTATTACACAGGCTGCACAGTGGGAATGACTATATAGTCATAAAAAAAACCCCAAAATATCTTCCCATGTCAAAGGGACAATTTCTGAGAGTGCCAGTTAGAAGAACCTGTCATGACTTCAAAATCTGGTTCTTCAGCTGGCAGGGAGACAACACAACAGATCATAATATGACAGTCCCCTGGGGGGCCAAAATGTGTTAAGGGCTTTCACTTTCCCTGCAGTAGCAAAACAGGCTGTTTTAAATATTGTTAAGGCCATAACCCTGACACAAAACTTCATTTTCCCTGTCTTGACCAGAATTCTGGAGTAGAGCAACCCAGTCTAAACTGTGGAAAAGACCAATTCAAGCAAAGAAAGAAATTCAAAAGACTTTTTAGGTTGTGACACCCAATCTAGAAGAGAGGTTGAGTCAAATTGATTCTTAATTACCAAGTATCACTCAGAGCACTTCAAATTATATATAGAAATAAAAATGGAATTAAACTTTTAGTAACTAAGCAGGTCATGAGGAAAGATTTGTCTTAAAATGACATCTCAGAATCCCAAATAACATGATGTCAGTAAAATTCAGGTGTATACACCACATCAAGTTCATAACCCTTCCTGCAAACAGCATGGGAAACCTCATTATAACTTTAACTTCTTCAGGTGGTAAAGGTCATGTTGTAAGTGATATTCTCTGCAGCTTTTTTGAAACCAGCAAAATGTCTTTTGTAGAAAGACTGTATTAAAACTGCTAATCAATCTTTTCTATATGATCCTTGAGGATTTTAACACACAGATACAGAGAGTAACTTGAATATAACGGAAAAATTAAACTGAAGAAAATGAATATTGAAGAAATGAAATGAAAATACAGCAAAAATAATTAATGTTATTAAACCCACTGTGCACTTGGATGAAGTGCCTGACTGAATTAGCATGTTTAGCTAAAATATATGTTCTGTCTGTGGTGTTGCAGGATACTCGCCTGAAATTTTTCCTTAAATTTGAATAACATGCTTTATTTTTGATGAATTGGGTATTAATTTCTAGCACTTTGTATTGCAGATAGTGCGTTTCTTACTCTGGAGAGACAATTATTCTGAATCATGATTTCTTTCTTTTACATTGCTTTGTTGGATTATAGCTCTTTTATATGTCTCATCTCACAATGATTATAATGGACTTCCAGTCTAAGAAATAATTGTTTTGAGTGTTACTTAATATGTTGCTTTTGTCATTTCAGTCCCTTTTTCAATGTTATATTTTGGCAATACATAATTTTCCTCTTTCTTTGAACCCACACAGTGAGCCCCAAGTGATCTCCTGGCCCAAGGGGCCACAGGTACCACAATTCTCCTGGCAATGACTGTGGGGTGCTGGTGTGACTCCACTGTAACCCCACACAACCTTATTTTGCTTGACCTCAGGAGCTGTTGCCCTCTGGACCCAGAGGGGCATTGGATGAGTGTAACACCAAAGAAAAGGGTTAGAAACCAAGAGGATTTTGTCTATAGCAGTTGTAAATGTATTAGTGAGTCTTCCTTCTATTATTCTGGGCAGTTTTTGTTAATATTGTTTGTTAAAGTCTGTTAAGTGTGGCTGCCTCCTCCAGCCACTCCTCCTTCCACATACCCTTGCATTGTTTTAAATGAATTAGCAACAACTATTTGTTGTATCTTGATTAGACAGCTAAGATTGTAAGGTGGCAAAATGTGTTCTTTTTTGCCCCAAACAACCTTTGACTAACACTTGGATCTACATATATGTATAGAAATCAGTGATAAGAACAGACTTTAAATTCAACAGGAAATATGGGGTGGGATCAGGTACCTAAGTAGACACGTACACTCAGGCATTTGCATTACCTATAATGCCTAAGGACAAGCCTGAACATAAATGCACAGTAGCATTTCAGATGCCCTGGCATAAATATATCTTTTGACCTTCATATGGCATTACAGAAAGCATAAGTGTTTCCAAAATGTTGTGTCATATGTGCCAGTTCCATACAGATATCTTTGTGCCTGATCATGCAATATATGTCACTGTTTGGGCAACTGAATCAAGTACAAGGTTTGCACTGGCTGTAACAGGAGCTTAGATATGCAGCTCACACACAGACACATATTTAGATGTGCATGAACTACATAATTTCAGTAATTTCTAAGATTTTACATGGTACTACACGTTGGCCTTATTTCAGAATTGCACCAACTGCAGGCGGTAAAAATTCATGTAACACGGGGCGAACCGTGTCCTGGGGTGCATCAAGCACTGCATTGCAAGCCGGTCGAGGGAAGTGATTGTCCCGCTCTACTCTGCACTCGTGAGGCCTCATCTTGAGTATTCTGTGCAGTTTTGAGCACCACAGTATAAAAAGGATACAAAGCTACTAGAGAGTGTCCAGAGGAGAGCCACAAAGCTGGGGAAGGTTTTAGAGGGGAAGCCGTATGAGGAGCGGGTGAAGTCACTTGGTCTGTTCAGCCTGGAGAAGAGGAGACCGAGGGGAGACCTCATCGCAGTCTACAGCTTCCTCACAAGGGAAGAGGAGAGGCAGGTGCCGATCTCTTCTCCCTGGCAACCAGTGACAGGACCCGAGGGAATGGCAGGAAGATATGCCAGGGGAGGTTTAGGTTGGGTATTAGGAAAAGTTTCTTCCCCCAGAGAGTGGTAGAGCACTGGAACAGGCTCCCCAGGGAGGTAGTCATGGTGCCAAGCCTGACAATATTCAAGGAGCATTTGGACAATGCTCTCAAACACACAGTGTGAATTTTGAGATTGTCCTATACAGGGTCAGGAGTTGGACACAATGATCCTTGTGGGTCCCTTCCAACTCAGGATATTCTATGATTCTATGATTAACCCCCATAGTTTTCACTTAATCTTTTGTTTCCTTCAGCCAGATTTATTTTGGGTGAATATTTCTGACTGTACACAACTTTGAAGGTAGTGGGTCCCAAGCTATCAGGTAGAGATTTAAATATAAAGTGAGCAGATAGAGATTTAAATGTAAAGTGTTGTGATTAGCTCTAAACCTGACTATCAAGCAGGAGCCTGAAAGATGTGCAATTGCTCTAGAGTTCTGGGGGATCTACAAAAATAGCAGCTGAGGTCAAGGCAGCTCACAAGATCTACCATCCCCTAAAGTCTAGATATTCAAATGGCAAAACAGTGAAAGAAAATACATCAGCTGATGTCACCACTTTTGAAATATATGTTGAGTAAGTCAGCTTTACAGGAAGTCAAATCATCAGATCTGTAGACCCAACCCTGACATATAGGCTTTGGCTAACTTAGAAATTTAATGGTAAATAGCACAAGCGACATTCAGAGAAATTGGAACCTCTTGCTCTAGAAATCCTGACAGACTTTCAAGGAACGGAACACACACTCCTAAAATCCTATATTTTATCTAGTATGTTTAACTTTTGAATTAAATGAAGTTTTTAAGACACAATGTTCGTAATGTGATTACCTATATGTAGCAGTGAGGAATACAACCAAAAGGTGGCAGTACTGTATCCAGTAAACATTGGGTCTGTATTAGATCATATTATTGTTGGGAATCTTATATATATGTGTGTTTATACTGTCTCACTGTTGTTTGTGATTACGTGTGAAGAACAAGAAGCAGAAGTTCCATTTTTTCATGTTACTTAAACGACTTTCCACTTGCATTAAATCTTTTAAACTCACAGTCCAAAGGCAGAAAGATGATATATATCATGAGAAAGTGGAATAAATGGGTAAAAGTTAAATACAAATTATCTTGAGGAAAATGAAGTGAAACTGGATGGCTGAAATGCTCCATCTCTCAGAAGATTTAGCAGTTCTGAAGGGAAACATTGTCCTAAGAAAATTATTTAGGCTTGGAATACCCACTCCATTGTTTGGGGTTTTTTTGTTTGTTTGTTTGGGTTTTTTTAACCTGTCTTTTAACAAATCCAGCTGAACTTCAGAATTTAGAAAACATACCTTTATTCTTTCGCAGTAGAAAGGAAATATTAGTTTCTGGCAAGATTGATGAACTAAAATAAATTAATAAAATTAACTACAGTTGCTGCATATAACCCTTCTGGATCACAATAAAAGTTTTCAACTACATTGCATTTTTGTTATTCAGAAATAAACTACTTATTTACAACCTGAATTTTCAAGAAATAGAAGTATAGGTAGTATTGATATACTATATAAGAAGTATTGTAAAATGTGAACTTAAAAAATTAAAGATTAACAAGAACCAAAAAGGACAGGCTGAACAACACAGCCTCCTAAAGGCTCAGAATGAAATTCCCATAGTATTCCTCTGGAGCTAAACATGTCTCCCTACATTTCTCTTTCAGAAATGTTTCTAAAAAAATAAAGAATGATTCTCAAAGGTTTTCAGTCTAATGTGAGATAAATTACATGGAATAAAATAAAGCATTTGAAAGGATACTCTTAGCTACTTAGTATTTAGTTTTGTGTAATTTCTTTAAAATTTTCCATATTTTTCAAAACTCTTCAGAAGTCAAGATCTCTTGCTCTATTTGTACCTTTTATCTTTCTAATTGTATGCAAGTGTTTATTTTTCCTCCTTCTCAGTAGGTATTTACACTGCTTATTAACAGCTCCCTAGTTAGTTTATTCCTGGATCTTGGTAGCCTCACCATCTACACTGCGTAAATGCGAGTTCACTCCTTTGAAGTCAGTCAGCATTTTCCCTCTGAAATATATTCTTGGTTCTGCGAACAGTCTACCCTGGGGGCAGCTCCCATTGTGAAATACGGAGGGGCCTTAGCTGGACTTGGCCCCATCCAACCTTCTCAGCTGTCATGCACAGTTATAGCAGACTTTGAACCCCCAAGCACTCCCATATGTTGTCACACTGCTCTTTTCAAGCTAGAGAAACACCACTCTTACGGTCACCACTCTGGTGACACAATCCTATTATTTCAGATACCATGAAATAGAAAAACAAACATATTTCTGGACCAACGGAGGACTCAAAGGGACTCAGGGCCAAGTGCTACAGACATGGTCAGGCTGCTCGAGAAGGGGTTAAGTGTGAGCAGTCTGATCACCAGCCTAGTCAGTCCACACAGGCTGGCCTCCAGGTCAGTGATCAGCTCCCAGTGGAATATAAACTCAAAGTTAGCACAATATCCAAAGTATCCCAGAAACACACTTGTGTTTTCAGCTCCCCTTTTCTCCCTCTACTCAAACATGGAACATTTTTCTATGATACTTTTTGAAATCAGGCAAGTGAAAAAATATGGGAAACAATGAACACAGTCAAGGACTCTGTAGAGAACCCCAGAGGACAATTAGCAAAGGTGAATGATTTAAGAGACCCAGAACCAAAGGCAAGAGTTTCAAACCAAGTTCTCTGCTAAGAAAATAATTATGTCTAAGTAAGCTAGAAACCCAGTATTTCTTACCACATCAGTAAAAATCAGGCTGACAGACACTGACCTTCTATGTCCCCAAAGAAAGATTTGTTTTGGGTTTTTTTCAAAGGAATAAAAAGAAAGGCATTCACTATGTTCCCTCTTCTGGTTGTCAGATATCAGAGGAGTAGGAAGTAACTTCAGTTCTCCCACATCTCTGCAAGTACAGACAGAGAGAGGAGGGCTGTTTGAAGTACTTTTTTGGCTTTCCTTGATTTAAAGTTTTATGAGTAGCAGAGGAGGATACTGAAAGTTTCAGATGGCTTTTAAAGGACAGGTGGAATTTAACCTGACCTGCCGTAGAAGAGAACTCACTGTAAAAAGGAACTGAGAGGAGACAAAACCATAGGTGAAGCCAGGGGAACATAGATAAAAGATGGATTCACAAAAGCTAATTTTATCCTGTAGAAGCTGATTTCGTAGAACTGTGTCCACAGTATTTGGAAAGAGGTTGTTTGAGAGGTAATGTAAAAAAATCTTAAGTTAGGCTCTTCCTCTGAATTACCTTTTGGAGTTGCCTGTCTCTTGCAAATGACTATAAAGTGATACAAAGGAAGTTAGTGCTTTTGGGCTGAAGTTCATAATTTGAGTGAAATGAAGTTTCCTGAGTAGAAGAGAAAGAAAAAAATTAAAATTTTAGACAGCATTTAAAAGGCAGGTGGCATTAAACCTGATCTAAAAAGGTTTTCTTGTTCTTAAATGCAAAAACATACAGAACAAAATAACTTTACCAGAATTTTAAAGACACTGACAGTGCTGAGAAATCCTGAGAATATTATTTGTTCAGAATACATTCTTTTTCTCTCATATAAAATGAAATGAAAAAAATGTAATAATAAATAGTAATACACGGAAAAAAGATGAAAAAAATTATGAAAATATTTATCCTATATTGCATGTGACAATTATATCTTCTGTCACTGTAGGACTGGTATCAGCATTTCTCTGAAGCTTCACAATTGTTTTGCTAACACTATGAATTTTCTTTGAAAAGGAACACACTATTCAAAAAACAGGTGCTAATACATACAGAAATGATGTATATAGTGTATATCTACTTGTCTTGATAGACACTTCTTTAAAGGTCACATAAAGTTCTCAGTGTTTCTTTATGTGTACAACTATGAGACTATCTACCAGATCAGTGGAATTTTTACTTTTAACTGTGATTAAACTCAATTCTTTTAAATTGATTAATGACTGTCAATCAAGCTCAGGCTATAGAGGAGCAAGTTTAATTAATCTAGAAATCTCTGTGTGTGTGTGTGACTGCAAGTGTGTTTATATATATGCATTTTTAAATATGCATGTGTTTATATACATATTCATACATACACTCACAATTATTGTTCTGCTTTGATGAACTTCATTAAGCCTCCTCCTTAATATCTGTAGGTGCTATTAATTTTAAAATGTAATATAAAAAGAACACACAGAGCCTCCCTATTTTTCATTCTCCCTTGAGCTACTAAACCACCCACACAAATAAACAAACAACTCTTCACACTGAACCCTCCTTACCAGCACCTGGAGATGCTAGGAAATGGTCACCTTCCATCTGCTATTGTTTGTGGAGGACTTAAAAAAAGATTTCAAAATTTAGTGTTGACGTATTTGGCAGGGGAAGTAATCATTACAAGACTGCAAAGTAAGCAAAAATCAAGCAAATCATAGATACGTATTTACATATTTTAATTGAAAAATCTCTACAAGCCCTACTCAATGTTTAAATAGACTAATTTATTCACTGGTCTTTTTAGCCCACTTATAAGCATCTGGTCTATTAAATGGAAAATCTGTTTTGTCAGGATCCTAGTAACCATTTATTATTATGGGTATTTACTTGGTGCTTCTAAACGAGATATGTGACTTGCAAAATTTAAGTTACGGCATTCAATAGTTGGACATATTTAAACGAAAAAGGAATAAGCTATTATTATACACGAGAAAGATTATTTATTTATTTATTTAAATTTGGAGAGATATTCAAAGATCAGTTAACTCCAGGAAAAATATTCCTTTTCAATGTTGGACCATAATTTTTTATTTGCAAATACAGCAATAATTTTTAAATATGGTAAAAATAAGATGCTGTATCTTAACTGCATAACATAGCAATTTATACATGGCTGAAGACATTTTAAAGGGTTGTTTTTCTTCACCTATGTCCACAAACTAAACTAACCTAAACTTATTGCCTTATACTAGGCAATATCTTTACTACATAAAGGTAATTTGTGGAATTTATGGAAGTTATTTCATAAGTAATTTTCTAGAAATTAAAATTTAAATATGCACTTTTAGTTTATATACAATTTCCTTTTCATACTGTTGTGTTCTCAACTGCAACAGTGTGGTTTATCTTGAAAAATAAATGTAATATAAGCTTGCAAGAGGAAAAGGGGAACGATCATCTTTATCATTCCAAAGATGATCGGTTTATGGGAATGTATCCCTTTCAGCCTGGCTTGATTACAGATGGGAAGCAGTTTGACAGCTCACCTTTTTTTTTTCATGTCCATGATCTTAAAACTAGAAAAAATGCTGTGATTTTCTATTGAGGAAAAATAAATAACAAAACTTCTATTTCTTTAAATATGTTTACAGGTGTTTCACTGCTGAAGAAAACGTTAATGCATAGTGAGCATACCGTAAAAAACAACAAAACAAAGCAAGAAATAAACGTCAACCCTCTTTTCTTATGCAACCTCCCCCCGAATAGTAAACCTGGAAAATTTTAAGTCTGGAAAATTATTTTCATCCCAGGTTTTTTTATTAAGGTTTTTATTTTCAATACTTATTAAAAATGAGTTTTACAACAGTTCTCTAAAGACAAATTTAACCTTTGAAACGTTATATACAGATCTGAATACGAAAATCTGTAGTCTATAAACTTACAGAAATAATATTCTAAAATTTAATCTAAATTATAATCTATTAAAAATCTAGGTGAAAATACTTAAAAGAAAGTATGATCTTGCTACTAGACACTGCTAATTTTGATATGTTCCTGTTTTTTGTAGTGCAATTCAAATTCTACCTTCATGGCAATGTCTGTTTATAGCTTTGACTTAGATATCTTGGTTCATTTCAGAAACAGATTCTCTGACATAAGCCTCTGTTTGCTACTTTGTTTTTTTCCTGGTTTAGGTGTCCCAGTGCTTCTCATTCTGGCTATGATAGAGCCGCACCTAGGATTTTCATTCCCTTTCATTTTATTTATATGCCCCTACTTCAAGATGATGCACACTCCCAGAGCACACATACTTCACTTTTGGTTTTGCAGTAGTGCACCCCATCTTTCCCTTCGTAGCCCCAGCCGTAATACTCTAACGTGGAAAGACTTCTGCCATGAGGAGAAAGCTCCACTGTAGCAAGTGAGAGCCAGCAACTGATGATGAAGTCAAGTCTACCAAAGTTCATTGCAAACTGAGAGTCTACAGATGGCAGACATAAACTCCAGAGCAATAAATATTTACCAAAAGGTGAAGAATAGAATATGAAGCACTGACTGAGGTGGCAAGCAGAAAGAATGAATGTGAGTATTTATGAGATTTTTTTTAAAAAAATTGTTTTATTTATGGAACAATGCGTATTTTTTGTCTTCATGTTACAACAGCTCAAATCAGCTGATCTGTAATTCATGAGAAAAAATGGATTGCAATCTACTGGTGACAAGCCAATATGCCAGATATTCAAAAGACTGTTTCAATGGGATCATAATTACTATTCCAAGCAGTAGTAAAATGTGCAGCTGGACTGTATGTATTTGACTAATATCCTGGAGCATTAGTGATGTAAAAACAAATGGATAACCTGGTTTTATCACATTTCAGATCAGAGACTGAAAAGTCTTTGTCCAGCGAGACATCAAAAGATTATTCCAGCGTAAAACTGACATCAGGCTCAGCTCTGGGTAGCAAAGGGAAGAGCAAATGCAGTGCATACTAGGCCCTTACTCTTGCAGTCTGATTTGAAGGCTCTTTGACAGCTGTTGCCATGCAGCTATGGGGCCATTCAATGATACACCTCAAGCTACACCAGCCATCTAAGACTTTCCAGCACCATTTGTTTTAAAGTTACTTTTCAAAATTGACAACCATTAATGATTTGGGGAGGTTTAGAAAAAGGATATTTCCTGACTTATTTCCTGTTCCCAATAGCCCTAATTTTTAACCACTTGGAAGTGGAAACTTCTGAAGTAAATCATCACCTACTAAGTAGAAGGTTACTAATTTCCAGGATTTTGCTAACATCTGTTTTCTACTGCATCAGAAATAAAGAAATGGCACTTTTTTGACAGAAGTGAATAGTTACTTCTCTGTGTGCCCTCTCACACTGTTGAATAATACATAAGATCAAAGTCTCAGGGGTATTATGGAATGAAAAAGGGATATGCTAACTATTAAGGATTATCGGTATACAGTATATCACAGGGTGGAAGATATGAGGGGCAACTGGAGACAGATTAAAGAGAATCAGCCAAAAATCAAACCTACTCATTCAGAATGTCCTGCTGTGAAAATAATGAAAGAGGATGAATTACATCCAAGCACGCTGAAAATTACAAGCCATAAACCAGTTGAAAAGCTAATATATATTGAGGAGAAGTCATTTCAGTTTTATTACTTTTAAAATTTTTTAAGGAGG
>WAAD01022089.1:6837-23077 GCA_013389945.1 Fregata magnificens | reverse complement strand
GCTGCCTTGGCCTCAGGGAGGGCAGGGTGCGGCTCTACCAATCCGTCTCCCTCTCACACTCCCTGATGCTCCTTAACCTTTCCACCTCCTCCTTCAGCTCTGCCCCCAGGCTGAGCAGATCATCACCTGGTCACACCGAAGGCAGCAGCTGTCCCTGCTGCCCTCCAGTAGGAGTGACGGGCTCCTCAGTCAGGACTTTCACTGAGATTATTACTTTAGATCTTAAATTGCATGCAGGTACATAAATACACACACACACAGACACACAATCTATATTGAAAGAGTATTCATGCATTTCTCGGTCACATTATACTGACTTTGTAGTTAATGTGAAGTTATGTGCATCTCAAGAAAATGATTAGTCTTAACTCTCTTAAACAGTTGTCTTAGGAAAAGATGCATAATGTTTTAGAGATTCTCATTTCCCTTCATCGATTATAATGCATGCCTTTGGTGAGTAGTTCAGACTTAAGCATCCAAACTCTAGAAACTTGACTCAGGACCAGGCTTTTCACCCAAGATTTTCAAGAACTTGCCAAAAGTGCTAGTTTGCTCTGATGTAATTCATGTGGCCTTTGCAGTGGATGAGACGGGGATCTGTTACCTGAGAGTACAAAGCTGTGCTCCAGCATGTATGTGCGAGAAAGCTGATGTACCAGAGTCACACAGTCCTTAAGAATTACATTTAGCAAACCTCACATTGCCTTCTCAGCAGACTGCCAAATGCCTGGCTTTCCCTCCTCTTTTTTTTTTTTGGCCAGAAAGAGCAACTTAGCTATTTTTCTGGTGATGTAAACTAATGTCCAGTAGCCACAGATAAATGGCCCCTATAAGTGCTCAGGTGATGCACATGTGAATAGGAACTCTGAAGAAATTATATTCCAATATTTATGTACTCCAATATTTGTTCTTCTAAATAAATGAGACACTTCTCTCTCACCATTAGTGAGGCTTAATCTGTCAACATTTAACTTCAGATATTACCAACTTTAAGCAGGAGGAAGAAGATGCTTTATCCAGAGGATGGAGTCGGGCTACTTTGCTCGCTGGACTTTTTGGGAAAACCCAGTTTGGCCTGACTCACTGCCTCCCTTTTTGCCTGTTGGGATGGGCTTTGGCTTGTATCATGTCTGGGTCTGGGGACTGCTTCAGGAAATGCCAGGTCTTTTAGATATTCTCCTCAAGCCTCTCCAAGGGAAGAAGGGTAAATAGCCATACCCTGAGTCTGAAGCAGTGGTGGCAAGGAGAACAGTTTCAGCTTTCCTCTGCAAAAGCTTGGATTGCTCTTTGTGACTGTGACACGATGCTGCTCTACCCTGAGCACTGAAAGCAACAGTTTTAAACTCCTTGTAGCTCACCCAAACCTGCTGAGAATTTCACAGGACAGGCAAAAGGCATGTTCGCAGCATGCAGACTCCCCTGTCTGCCAGATCTGCTGAGCACTGGGCGGGTTTCTCAAAGAAAAGAGTGAAATGAAGTCCCAGGAAGCATTACACACTGACAGTGATCCGTAACCACTGTCCTCTGTATACACAGCTCAAAACAGACACAGCTTAATTTCTCTAGAGAAAAAGAGATTATTCCCACTCTTTTAGGTAATTTGTGTATGTGTGTGAATGAAGTTCCCTATTAAATAGAAAAACTTCTACAGATGGCTGTGGGCCCTCAATCATACCCTCTGTGGAGAGTATGAAATATTTATCCTGTTGAATTATAAAAACAAGGTCTTGATCCTGCAGCCCTACATCACAGTGGAAACTGTGCATAGGGGAATGTTAGTAGGTCCTGCATTTTGGCTTGATATATCTCCCAGCTGAAGCACCCGCCACATCAATGGCTATCTGTCATTCCCATCTTTTTTCCTGATTGTCTTTTTTCTGACACAAGCTTGCCAGGTGATTGGGAACAGCCAACTGCAACATCTCATTTCAAAGGCCAGCAGTCTTTACATGTTCATCCAACCGCTGCACAGGGCAATCAAAAATGCACACCCCTTGAGCTGCTGGTCTTTAGTGTCTAGGAAATTCCCTTGTGTCTCCTTATTAGTTTCAGCCCAGTTATGATGGCTATAAATACAATGGAAGAAGTGAGGGTGTACTTGGATAAATATTGCTGCACACCGGGATCTACTAACTAACTTTGTGTATTTGCCTTTTAAATGGCCGTTGGATTTTTCATCCTACCTTTCCATCTAATGGAAAAATATGGTGTTGGTGAGGTATCACAGCCCTTATGTAAATAAAAGTGAAAAGTTATGGCACACTTTCAAGCTTCCAGACAAATAAAAATAAGAGATAAGGAATAGTTTGAGCAGTATCCTTACCTAAAGAATGAGAAAGAAGCTGCATTTAATAATCTCCTTACAGAATATCCGCAAGCATCATTAGGAGTGGCATTCACCTGATCAGACATATGCTATACATTTCTGTATCTGATCTAACCAGTAATGCTTCCCTTTTAAGTCAGACGATAGAAATAGAAACTTCCAAGAGCAATTGTTTTCATCTTAAAGGAAGAAATAGGCCAGGTGAATGCAAGGACCTTGCACTCAATGCCCTGTTGGTGAGGTTTGTTGGCTGGCATAGGCTCAAATGAGCTTCAGGATGCCTGCTAGAAGAGAACCGATGTGGTCTGCTGAAGAGGCTGATGTTATTTAAAACTCTGAGTTCAGTTCATTGAAGTCTGAGCTATGAGTATCCCGTAGCCAATGATGTGGATTTATGGAGCATGACTTGGGTGCATGCCAAGCTTTAAGCTACTTCTTGGTATATGCTCTTATTGTGGACATAGCTACAGAGACCAGAAAGGTAGGATAAGGTGCAGCTTGCCTGCACACTGTGACAGAAATATTGCTTAGATCTCCAGAACTTTGAGCTGAATATGGTTTTTTTTGAGAACACTGTGGTGTCACAGTAAAAGAGTTTTTTCATTAAACATTAACTTTAATGCTTTGAGTCAGCAGACACCTACCTCACCTCAGGTTGAAAGCTCAGCCAAGTAAATGCAGTTTGTCCATGCAGTCCTTAAATAGCCTCCTTCACCTTGAAGAGGGAAGTAACAGTAAGTGTGTTTTCTGACTCTTTGGATAGCAACAGCAAGATTGTGACTGGATCTATATCACCCCCACCAGCCTCTTACCTGAGTTCTTACAAATGCAGGGAAAATAAGGTCACTAATGGACCACTAAAAATTTATTACAGGGAACACTAAGATGTCCATCAGAAGAGGGAGGAAACACAATGGACAAATAGCAGTCGGAGCTCAACAGACAGATGGCTTAGTTTACCTCATTATTATAGGGTGCCTTGCTGAAGTAACTGTTTTATTTTTCCATTTGAAATCACACGGACTTTCTTCTCTATGGAGGCCCTTGCTTGATTACTATACAACGCTTTTCCTCTCTCCAGTGCACAAAGAACTGATAGAGGTTAAGACTAGAAGGAATTACTCTCTTTTTGTTCTCCCCTCTAAATAAAATAGGCCAGAGAACTACATTTAGTTAAGCTGTGTTTGGCTAAAGCGTACCTTGTTGAAGAGGAGCATGGTGGGCTTAAAAACTTCACTTTTTCATGTTCTGCTTTTATTGCCTGAGCCTTGCAAAGAAGGAATAAAATGCAGAAGCAGAAGCTTTTGGTTGACGTGTATCCCGAAGTTGCAGGAAAGCTGTTTACAAGAGATAACATGGTTCGTTCTCCCTTACCCAAGGGCCAACTTGTACTGCTCTTGTGATAAAAAAGGGACTACCGCAGGGAAGACAGATGCTTTACATACACCTTAAAGCTCTACTTATTATCCTGAGAAAGCAATAAGAAATAGTATAAATGAGATGAATACTTTAAGTCTTAGATGCTGCTTGCAGATACGTTAGTGACAAATCGTGTATGTCTATTGTTCTTTCTTGCGTTAATGTGTTTCTCTTGCTCCCATCAATCCTCTGTGCTTAATCGTATCTGCACACTTGAGGTGGCTCTTACAGAGATGCTGCTCCTGCCACTGTGAAGGCCCTTACTTAAGTCTTGCTCTAAAAGCAAGCAGGTATTAAGCTTCTGAAAAAACACAAGGAGGTGACTACAGATATGGCAATGATCACCTCCGTTGTCTTTCCTTACTGAGGACTGTCTCTATGTTTCAAAATCCAGTCTGGAGCTGTGAATACACTTGTATTTGTGTTCACTCTACTCTTTGCATCTTGCCAGAAGAACACTAGGAAAGGGCATTTGTCAGGGAAATTGAGGAGAAATGTTTTGTTCCTCACTGATCTTTCATGATACAGCTTTCCTTACTGGCATCAGCAAATGCAAGTGCACGTCAATCTGAGAGATCTCCAAGTTTCTCCTGGGTTGCAGACACTCTGCATCACTTGGTTTAGATTTGTTGCCTTCAATGTGTTCTTGTTACATTCATGTTAATCAAAATAAAAATTTCCCCAACCATAGGACAAGATTTAAATGGAAACAGCTCAGTAGTGGGGATGCTGTTAAAAAAGAAAACTGGAAAGATGCACCTGAAAATAATTATTTTTCAATGTTGTTTACAGGTTTTCGTAGCTGTGCTAGCTATAGAGTTATTGGCAGCATGGAGCTTAAAGGGTTGTTTTCCAGTGTCTAGGAAGTTATGTATTCTTCTGAATTACCTTTTATCTGAAGATCACATTATGCACAAAGGAGTCTTCAAAATATTTTCTAGCAACCCCTTCTATGTTCATCTATCAGTTGAGATAAAATTTAAGTGGACTTTCAGCTCTGGGTAAAAATGCGGATCATCTGTCAATCTGCACAGATTCTGTAACATGCTGATTTCCCTTATTAGTTTCACCCTTCCTAGCAAGTAGTATGAATTTTCTCTAGCAATTCTTTTCTTCCCTAACAGTTTCACTTATATAGTGGCCTTTTTTTTTTTTCCCTTGCTTCCCTTGCTTCCACATTGTAGAAAGTATTTTCTAGACATATACAAGATATTTTTCTGGACTTATGCACAGATCACATGTACCACTTTAATAATTTTAATGATCAACTTAGGTGCCTCAGTTTGCACGTGGGTGGGAATCTGTTTCCCTGTGAGGAATAATAGGAAAAAAAAAAGTGCTTTTGAGAAATAGTGACTCTAGAGCGCTATGATGAGCTAGGTGATGTAACTGCAAAGGTAAGTGTATTCATCTCTTTGCCTTCTCTGTGACAAGTTGATTTATAATCCCTGTCTTGTGGCCTAGGAATTCTTGTTCCTCCTATCAAGTTTTTTATCAATTTTCTGTGTCTCTGAGTTTTAAGGTGTCTATTCCATTATCTGTAAAAGTTGTGTGTGATTTCCATTTCCCTGTTTGCTGAAAACTAGATAAACCCCTTTCAGCTTTATAAATCCTCCTTTTTTTGCCCCCAATGGTCTTTTACAGTTACAATTTTGCTCAGTACAATGCTGTGCTATTCCGGCAAGGGTCCTGTGTGCTCCATTTGCTGTAAGGAAAGAGCACATCACCGGAGTGATGACTACAGGAAAATTGGCATGCTTTCTGTTTCAGCAAGAGGACCTGTTCCCATCTCTTCCACTTCATCGTGCCCTCCTATTGAGAAGGTTAAGTACTTCTCTCTCCACTAAATCTTGCAGAGTACGCAAATGGTACAGAAATCTTAAGTGGGCTACGTAATGCTAAGTTTGCCGCAATAATTGCAATGCATGCATGAAGAGTCAAAGAGGGTGGTTAGGGAATATTCCTCAATGAAAAGATGTGTTAGCTTCACTTTCCCTAGCTAATATAGCTCCCAGCGCTACTTTTGTACAACAATCCATCCATAGCAGCCAGATTGGAGAGGGTGTCTGTAGACTGAGACTGTAGGAAACAGGCTCCAGGGAGCTCATCCCAGAAGACCTCCTGTTGTGCGTAGCACTTTCATCATTTATATAAACATCAGACTCTCAGAAGCTGAGCTGTAGTGTTCTTAGTGGCACAGCAGCATTGTGCCGTTTAGTGGCAGTGTATGAAATAGTTGGTCTGACCTACATGAGGATTTGTCAAGACAGAGAGATAGCAAATATCTGATTTCAGTGACTCAATGAGTGCTGTAAACTCTGAGCCACACCACAAGTTAAAACCCAACATAAACTGTGCATTTTGTGCATGTGTTAACACTGATCCACAAGTTCTGAGTACGACCTCGGCACAAGTCACAAATGTACGTAGAACAATGAGTACATAAAAAAATTCTACAAGAAACTCCTATATTATTTGTTTTTCTTATGTACAACTAACATCTTCTTCAGTTGTCTGAATATTAGGCAAGTGGGGACTTCTTTGTAGCCTGAATGCTGACCAAATGGAAGGCATGATTTTTGACCTTCATAATTAATTTACATGACTGTTTTTTACTTACCAGGAAGTGGGTAGTAAATCACTGAATACCCAGAAGTAGTCCTGTGCTATTGAACTGACAAGATGAATTTATTATTTCCTTGCAATGGGCCAAGCACAAATTCAATGAACAACTGCAACTCAACTTACTATCTAAAATATAACACCCCTTCCGGGACAAGCCAACACTGGAGGTACTACAATGAATTGAGAGCAAATAAATATGGGCATATAAGGAAAAATAATGTCAATTGAAAAGTCCAGTCTCTGAAGCGCTCATACCAATCTGCAAAAGATACAAGTTTTCATGCCATAGCTCATTAGATGCTGCATTCTTCTTAGACAATTTCCAGGTACATCTAAAACATATGATTACCAGCATTAAATAACTCATATAGGGCTGGATTAAAAACTTTTGTACTGGTTTGTTCAACTGATCTGTCTAGCTAGGTCTGCAATCACTGTTAGCGTGAGGCTACTGGAATAATCTAAACTCCAAAGATTTAAACTTGGTTTATGATATATTATGGCCAATGTTATGTAAAAATAGTCTGGATTGTTATTGTGTTTCAAAAGCACCCATCCTTACGTTTATTGATTACATAACGGATGGTCCAAGGCCCGTCCAGGAGGCAGGGCAGAAAACAAGACTAAAGACAGGTACACTGAGATGAGACAGGCTGAGCCAAAATGGGGCTCCTGGGGCCATGGGCAGGTGGTGGGAGAGGCTTCAAGGGTCAGGGCTGTTAAAGCCTATGAGTGCCCTCAGTGCCCTAAAACCTCCTTGATGCCCGTTATTAAATACTAGGTTTGGGTGGTCATTCATATTTTGGGTGATTTTTGCCTGTCCAGTAAACTTTCTACATTTTTGGATGGCCTCTCCCTTAGCTCATGTTTTGTCTCCCTGCCTTCACATTCTTCTGCTTGCTTTCATTTGATAAACAAGGGCTACTTTAATTTCTCCTAGGAACAGGGTTAGCTGAGAAAACAGTGTACAAGGTAGCACCGTTTCTGCATGCAATGTACTGCATGTACATGCAAACAAACTCAGTATAGGTGCCTGAGGAAGGAGAGAGCTTCCTCCTCCGAGTATGTAAAGTGGTAAATAAAGCTCTTTAATCTGCAACAATAGTTCTCTAGACAGTCATAAAACCACAGAATTCCAGGAAAGCCTGCCAGATAATCACCAAGTCACAACAATAGTGTCTGCTTTGGAAAAAATAGCAGGGAGGAGACTCAAAACCTGATTTTGATCTGGAAACGCTTGTGAGTAAAATGCGTCCAGATTTACCAAACTTTCAGACATGAGGTGTTTGCCTCATTTCCTGCCTTTGTCTCAGATACCCAGATTTTGCCTTGAACCAAGAGAAAGAATGCTGTCCTTACAGTTCCAGAAGAGTTAGAGCATGTGCAAACTAGGTGCTCCCAAATCTTCATCTGGATCTTGCCAGATATTAACTGACTTGCTCTGACATACACTGTTGTCACGACCAATTAGTAGGCTCTTCTACTTGCTGGAAGTATTTATGGCTAGAATCTTGGATCATTAGCCTTTCATTGCTTTATGGATCAAGGTGGTGAAAACAGAACTTGACTTTGAGTTAGTCTACCTGTAGATGAGAAGAAATCTGTACTCATATATCAACGGAGCACCCTGCCAACTCCTTCTTAGCTGGATACACAGCTTTTAGTAGCAAAAGAGCTTTTTTGATAACATTACCAGTATTAAAAAAAGAATCTCTGATGAAGGACATGTTTTGCTGCTATAAGCTTCTGTGCAGTAGAACTTCTGTCAGCACAGAAATGTTAGAAGATGACAATTCTTCACACCTCTGAGTTGACAAAAATATTCCCATAAATGATTCTAGCATTTGGACTGTGCTTGAACAGTATCGTATTTTGTGCTCCTTATCAGGCTGAGGAAATATTTATGGTGTCTAGCATAGGAGTGAAACAAATTTCCAGGGGGCTTGCCTGTAAGCCACAAATTGGGGATGAATGCTGCAAAGGACATCTAGAACTTGTGGTTAAACTGAATGATTAAACTGTTCCATGTGATAGATTTCCAGGATATTAAATGTTCATGTGAAGCTCAATTCCCTTTCAGATTTATTCCTTTTAATCAAACATAGTTTTGTGTTACTAATGGATTACCCCCTGTACAATAAAAAAGGAAGGAAAAAAACCCCCAGTTTTGTCACTTGCAGTAACCAGTATGTTGAGAAACATCTCGTGACATCAGAAATAGTGACACCCGCACAGGAACCACTCCTAAAAACAAAGCACTAACTTAGGAGTCTACTTCAAAAAAATAGGAGACGTTTTTATATTTTCCGATACTTTACTGGGTGAGGGAGGAAAGTCTCCTCCATCACATGGCCAGAGTTGCACAGTCACACCTGCACAAGAGGTGAATCCATTCTTGCTTTGAAATTACTGGTTTTGTGTAATTTCTGTGCTTCAGAAGCAGTAGTGCTTAGAAACTCTGTCTTACTCTTCAGCGTTTCAGTCCTGTGCAAAAATCACAAGGGCTACATTTCAACTTCCGCCAAAAAAACCCAGCTTTTGACCCTTCAGGAATCACTTTGTGGGAAACTTGAGTTATCATATGTGCCTGCACAAAGAAAGCTGTATATCACTAAATAAAAATAACATGGTTTAACATATACTTCCTTTGTTATCTTCAGTATAGATTTCTGGAATATGTTTACCTTGGGAAAGGACTTTTTAAAGAAGATAGATGAATGGTTACGCATGCCCTGAAATAAAAATTGGCATTTTAAAGTCAATGAATAAAATAAAAAATCTTGTGTTTCATTTAAGATTTTCCAACAAAACAAATAAAAGCCTTAATTTAATTTTAGCATGGCAGCTTGAGTTTTCCTCCTTTACTTCCATCACTTTATGCAGAAGTGGGAGAAGAGAAGAAAGCAGAGGAGTTAATGATGAAAAACAGAAAGCAAAAAATGTCATTTGATTTGAAATGATCATTTCTGTTACTGTGGAAAAAACCAAAAATCTGATGATAAGCATTTTAAAGAGTCATTTTCAGTTACATGTGTTGAGCATTGGGTTGCCCATCAATAACAGAATGAATAGTTAACATGGGCCATTTCCTTAATGTATGTGAGAGTATTTCCATGCCAATCTGTTACCTCAACTTTTCCTAAAAATTGCCTCTCTTCAAGACTTATTATTGATGTGGGTGTCAGAATGTGCTTGTTAGTCCTAGGGCACAGCCCCATGGCTGCATTGCACAGACCCAAGACCAGACGACTGAGCCCAATATCCAGCCCATGAACCTTCAGACTTCACCGGCAGGTCAGCGTGGGAGGGACTGTTGTTTCCTCACTTGTATCTCCTGGTGCCCTGTGTCCCCTTGACTCGTGGTTAAACTGAGATATAATTATACTGGAGGTGTGGCTACCAAATGTGATATAATTAACAGGTCTTAGTGCTTCATAGGCTCTTTGTCAGCATTCACTAATTAATCTTCCTTGCCCTGACCATGTCAGTTTATCTCTGTGTTGCAGTCGGTGGGACTGAAGCATGGAGGTTAAATGCCTTGCTTGCAGCCTAGAGCAGAGACAGTAGCTGTCAAGTAGCTTCTTAATGAGAAAGTCTGTCTCCTGTTTTTCACAGTTTAACTGTGGCCCTTACAGGAATTCAATTTTTGGCAGCCTGGCCTAGAAGAGCCGGGAGCAGCCCAGGGGTGGGGAACATCCTCGTCCTGTCCCTGCTCTGATGGCCCTTTTCTGCTTGGTCTTGCTCAAGCATCTTGCTACAGTTTTGTTCCTTGGACATTAACTGGGTGTTCTGACAAGACAAGTTTCTAATGGCATGTCAAGGTTTCCAACCCTTGCTTTCCATTTAGTATAAAGTCTTAGCTTTAGCTGCTTAACCTGCTGTTATTGTAGGTGCAATATCTTAAGGACATGAGTGAGGCAAGATTTATGGAAGAGCTGTTCTATCATACCCATAGACAGAGAAAAACAGGGAAGAATTAGGCCCATGACTCTCAGCAAGACCTTGTGATATTGAAAGTGAAAGACCTTCCATTTTGCTTAGCCCAGATGTTGATTCCCAGACACCCGAATTAGATAAAGTGACCACTGCAGTTGACACATTTTAAATATCAAAATGTTCTTTCTTCACAAGCCGTAAGACTGTTAAAGTTACTTCATAACATTTGTTCAAAATGCTGTGTTTAAAGTCCTTGTCATGTAAGTTAACTGCTGCAGAGCTCTTACATCATTCTCCACAGATAAGACTTAGACTTGTCCCATAGTAGTTGCTCTTATCTTCTCACAGCGTATGTGCTTCTTGTGAGTATATCTGGAACCAGACTAGAAATTGTAAGAAATTTGTAGTGTTACTAGCTTCTTGCCTGAACTACACCTAAAAAGTAGCACTATTCTGTAGATATAACTTCAGCACATACCAAAAAGCATATGCCGGTACCAGAAAGGAAACAACTCTCAGGGCATCAGTATAAAAAATAAATTTGTGAAAATACAGTCAGAGAGTGAAGAAAAATGTTATTTGACATGCTAGATCTCAGTGAATGTCATATTGCTTTTACCTTACCTGTATATGGGAAACTCGTATTCAGAAGCATCTCAGCCTTTCCAGGGACATGAACAACTAAGTGGAATGACCCAAGCTCTCCTTGAAGTCTGTATTGAGAAACAGGATCATCCAGGTAGCATTTCATCTCACCTGCTATTTCTTCTATTCCACATCAATAGGGAAGCAGAATCTTTTGAAATCCCCTATGAAAGTAAGAAGGTTAATGCCTGGATACCCTGCGGTAGCCCAGCAGGATGCATTATGCTCCAGGGTGGCACTTCATGATGCAGAAGATCTCTTCCAGCTCCTGCTGCTGCCATGCTCAGACACCACAGCTGGATATTCAGAGCACAAAAGCTGGCTCTTTGGGGAGGGAGCTCTCTCAGAAACCTCTGATAATAAAGTCATTCCTCTTTAAATATTCATCGACCCAGGCAGAGAGGGAGGAAAGAGAAAGTGTGTGTGTGGAAGGAGTTTTAATACCCATCTCCTTGGATGTAAGCAGAAATTAAATCTTGGAAAATATCCCTGAAAACACCTGAGAGTTTTGCTGAAATCATGTATCATCCTGCAGGAGAACTGGGGTTTTATAGAATAGTATTTTCTGATGAAAACATAGGTTTCTCAGGAAACTTTCACCCAGCTTTGATTTGAATTACACTTTCTAGAAATATTGCTGTGGCTGTAGGAGCCTTGAACAATGGCACACAGCCATGATGTTGAAACTGAGCTTCAGGCAGGTAGAAAATCAAGGCTACCAGAATTAGTCATTGATATCCTGGAAACCATAAATTGCCTTAATTTCATGGTATAAATTGCTTTAATATGATAGTAATTTGGCCAACAGAGACAGGATGAAAAATGGAGGGGAGGAAACTAGTACCAAACTGTTTCTATATGTAGTGATTATTTATTCATCCAGTATTAGCTAAGAAATTCTGTGCAATCAAGTGTTAAAATCAGGCCAGGGTAGGCCCAGAACTTTAATTTCTAGTAAAAGGAGGAGCCCTTTATACAGGTAGCAAAATGAAAAAACGATGCAGCTGAACGTCTGGGTATGGGTCACCCTCTTGTGTTTTTAACCAGAATTGCAGTCTTATGGAGAAAATTATTTTTACTGGTCTAAAACAGGAAGGGAAGGTCGTAAGTGGGATCAGTCCTGCTGGTATATGTGACTCAAGACCTATGGGAGACCAGCACCCATCTTGAGGAGCAGCTGGAGGTCCGGTGGGACACTGTAGTGCATCTCGCATGGCACCAGGGTGTATCACTTGGGAGAAGTGTCAGGAGGAAGGTTAGCGGGAAGGAACTTCCATGTTCAGTGAGAAGATGCTGTTCCAGATATTTGCTCATTTTTAACATCTGTCAAAGTTTATAAATGGTAAGCAAAGAGCTTCTATTACCTCTGTATTTACCTTTTTATTAAAGTTAGAAATATAAAACCAGATAAAAGCTATAACATGTAAATAAAAAGCTGTAAGATAATTCTGAAATATTGTTTTGTCAATGTAATAATATTGTCAGTACCTAAAGAGGCATGTTTGTGATAATGTCCCTCACTAAACGGGTCAGAAAGTTTCTCCAAGTAACCAGTACCACTGACAGGTAACAAATCTAAGTCCTCAGTTCTGGGTCAATACAGATACACAGTCCTTTGAAGTCATGCCCTGCATTGTAAAGGGCCTGGAAAGATATGAAATGAAAAACTTTACTCAAGGAAATGCATAATTAGAAGCAACACAGCAACTAACATGGCACTGTGACCATGTGCAGCAGATCCAGCTAAACTTCCCCCTAGGCAGGAGCTGGTGACCTGCCTGCAAATAGAGGTGGGAGAAGGTACATCTAAGGCCTTCAGCTGAACTTAATCCTCTTGGAGACATCCTAAAGCTGTGCACTGCTAGGAATTGGCACTAAGATGGTTCCTGGGAAGTTCTGGAGAAAATCGGATATTTTGATGGGGATTTTTGGGGACTTGGATCTACAGCTTTTTGGGGGTTTTTCTTTTGTAGCAGAATTTTTTTTCTGCATGCTGCAATATGAATTCCAAGCAAGTGTGGGACTGACTTACTCATAGAGAGGATGGGAAGGGATATGTATACCTCTATCTTCGTATGAATGCTTTTAAAAAACTTCATATTTCTTGACTGTTGGTGCCATATGAAAAAAACCCATCATTTATCACCTGCATACACAGATGTATTAGAAGCTTTGTGTTTAGGCCGCAGAGTAAAAGTTGGCAGATCTGACGTGTGCCTCTTATTTTGGCCGTACAAAAAAATGCATCACTTTTTGCTTTGTCTTTCTTTTCCTGTCTCATTCCCACTCACATGAAGTATCAAAGGAATTTTCCAAATGAAAAAATTAAATAATAAATAACTTCTAACAACTGGACAACTAATACTTTGAAGCTTAAGTCAGTGAAATGAGTTGCACTGTTGGTGCGATGGTCTCTTTTCTAGGCACTGATTCATCTTATTTAATTTTAGATATCTATGCCATAGACACAAATATCTAAAAGTCATCTCAGTTTGCCTTTACGGTCAATGAGAAAAGCATAAAAGGAGAGACTGAATTCTGAAATCTCTGAGTAATATGAATGAATCCCACTGCTTTGCCTTCAGAGCTCAGTTCTATGTTTTAAACGCTGTAGTCAGTGGCTTAAAATAACACCTAATGCCATTTGAAATGCCCAGAGAGACCTAGCTCGCCTCAGATTGTTGCTCCAGAAAGGTATAGCTGTCTGTACAGCCACCCATGAATGGCTTAGATACTCTGGAGAGTCTCAAGCTGCACTAAGACACTTCTGTTTGGGCAACTGAACCTACCCCAAGAGGTGTCATACATCTTGTTTAACTTAAGACATTTACAGTGGTAGAAATAACATCTCGGTCAGGTATTTTAGGCTGCTGCTATACTCAGGTAAACAAAACAAGCAACTTAGGACATAATTCACCCGAGATTTATTGAAGAAGAGATGACTGGCATCCCCGAAGTACTTATTTCTTTTCATTCATTAATAAGCAGATCTTGATAAATAGCTCACATTCAGGTGCCTACATAGTAGATATCTACATTTTACAAGATTAATTCTCTCTAAGGAGAGGTGAAGATTAGAGTTCTAATACTTACATAAACTATTTTAGAATAGCTTCAGTTCATATTTTGGGGGAAAATGTATTTTTAAAATTATTCTTGCGAAGAGAAGAATATTTTGATAGGCAGAAGAAATATTTTAATACATAAATCTGAAAAATGAGAGTTCATCTTTATTGTCTTGTGTTAACATGTTAACAGTAATTTCAGCCATGAATTGTAAAGCTCTAGAGATCACTAGGCCAGACTATGCCTTGTCATATCTATATAATGTGCTCAGATATAGCTCTTTTGAATAGATGAATGCTCCTATCTGTCCATCAGATTGGTGTAGCAAAGCAGCCAGGAAAATGATTGCAGTTAGTAAATCCATGTCTACAGAGAAAAAAAACAAACCCCAAAATCCATTAATCTCTGTTGTATAAAGTTTGTGGTGTAATGTGGTATGTAAGCAAGACACGAAACTGTTGTAAAATCAAGCCTGCCACACAGAAGATTTAGTTGATGCCTAATACAGTTGAATGTGCTGAAACTGTGCAAATGAGTGTATGATGGTGCATGGGCACCACTATCTCATACAGAGAGAAGACTTCACCCCCTTTTGACTTCTTTATTCAAGATATCTTGAATTTGCAGCATCTCCTTCATCTTTGCTTCCTTGTATAAAAAAAAAAGCCCATTAATTTGTTCAGTAGGGTCACATCAGTCTCCTGCTCAAGCAAGCATCATCTGTATTGGGAATTGGTATTGTGGAGTGGAGCACTGAACACATCAACAGTTGTCTCCATTCCTTTCCTGCTCCCTGTTTCCTCATCAAATCAGCATCATAATGGCTCCAGTAAATGGTGACGATCACCCTCAAGTTACATCTTACAACTAGACATAAACAAAACCTTCATGAAATAATATTGGCTATTGCGCTCTGGCTGCTAAGATGCCTTATAGAAACAAATACCACAGTATGTGCACAGACAGTCTGAAACCCACTCATATTCACGGGGTATTTTTTCTACATGTCAGAAGAAGCAAAGGTTACACATCTTTGTATTATTGAGGATATATAGGAAATCATGTATTTTTAGTTGATAAAAAGTAAAAATGTGGCAAAAAGCTGAGGAAGAGTAATTTTGAGCTCAGCGGGTTATCTTAGACTGAAGCAAGGAAGGAAAATAGATGTAATAAAAAAGGTCAAAATAATAAACCTTAGAGCTGGCCTCTGAGAAAAATCCACAGCGTGAGCAGTACAGGTCACTGGTAGAGATGTAGGAAATCCTGCTTGACAGGGAAACTGTTGGGATAACACCTGTTAAAACCATAAATATACAATGAAAATATAAACAATCCACCAATCCATCTCTGCTAAGTGATTAAATAAACGTGTTGGTGTTAGGTGAGAAGAATGAGTTAAGAGCTTTTACTTCTGGCAGGAACTGAAGGATGAATTCTCAAAGAATTAACAGCAAGTTACCAGGGTCCTGGAAAAACAGCTTGCATTTCATTCTTCTTTCACTGAATAGAATGAATATTTCTTGTTCCTAGAACGATGACTTGGAAGACATGACATTTATAGCGCTATTCATCTCTTGTTCATTATGTAACACCTGAAATTGCCTCTAGATTTTTGATCTGATCTCCCTTTTATTTATGTTGGGTTTATGTTAGTGAAGTCAGTGGGTTTACTTGCTATCTAGTCCTGCGTGAGTGAGACAGCCTACATCTGTGGTGTCAGAAATTGCTGCTTATTACAGGGAAAATAATGGTAACAATAAAAAGGATAATGATGGGAGTCCAGAAAGAGTCTTCATTTTCTTTGCAGATGCTTTCGTCTGACTCTTTCATTTACAAATAGTGCAGCAGCTCCGATGATACTTTCATCTTCACTGAGGAGCAAGTTTTATACGTTGTGGTCTGTAACTGGAACAAGCAGGTCCACCTATAACCCTCACTTGGGGCTAAATTTCCAACTAAAATTCAGCCCTGCTGAATTCCCTGCAGAGGGCCTGGGAAAAGCTTGCTAGAACACTGGAAAAATGAAGTTTTTCAAACATCTTTTTTTGTGTGTGGGACCCCTTTTATGTTCACGTTTTATGAGTATTCCACACTAGTTTGCAGTAGGAGTATTCCAACACATGTCACAGTGTACGATGTCATGGTAAAGGGCTTGATGTAACCGTGCTCTTGTCAGCATTTACCTTTGAGGTTGAGAGTGATTTCCCCTGAATTTAGATGCTA
>WAAD01022086.1:5129-21372 GCA_013389945.1 Fregata magnificens | reverse complement strand
ATATAAGGCAATGGACAAAAATAGACTAAGCCAAATTAACTACTGTATAATCCTAAACAGTAAAAGAAATTCAATATATTCTGGTTTTGTTCTTCACACTTCCTACCCACTCTTTTCCACTACTTCTTTCATGTTTTCATTGTATTGTATGCTGGAGGCAAATTCTGAAGCATGATAAAATGTCATTAAAATGCTTCAGCAGTAACTCTTCAGCAAAATGATACGTAAGAAGTAATGATATCCAAATGGTTCACTCAGAGTACGGGGGCATTATCAGTGCGCAAGTATGCTATTGCAAATCTGCTCCAGATCATTGTACTTGTCCATTTCTAGTTGGAAAGAGTTTTCAGGAAATTTAGCAACTATTTAATGCAGAGAAGTTGAATAGTTTGGCTAGTGAAGCAGCTATCCATAGGACCACAGAGACTCTTCGTGTTTTTAAATATTTTATGATCTTGCACTGGTTTCATTTTCTTGCCTATAGCCCCTCATCACCATGGTTTCTTTCTCATTTTTGTGCCTTTTAAAATGAGGAACAGCACATTTGTCTTTCTCTGCACAATTATTTCCCATTCCTATTTGGAAACTTGGGTCCCTTTGTGACTGTTTGTATAATGAAAAAGGCTGTCACAGTCAAAACTCAGAAATCTCACTTTTAGCTGCTGGAAACAACCATCTCAGTCCCAAACGCTACTGAAAATTTTGGCTACAGAGCGTGACTAGTCTCTCATGTCTGACCTAGTGTACCCAGATGCATTGATTACATGCTTAAAAGTAAACAAGGGAGAACAGTAATTTTGTATTGAAAGCTGCACAAAGGCAGCTTCCTGTTTACCAGCAAAACCCCTGGATCTTTTCTGGGTTTGTTTTGTCAATTTTTCTTTTCCTGTCATGGCTTTAAATTTATCTTCAGGAGTGTTGTGAAACTGTCTGTTTAGAAAGTGAATACAAAAGTTCTCCTTGTACAGATAAACTTTAAGAACTTTTCTCTGCTGGATTTCTGTGACTGAGATTTTTCACAGATTTAGCCACTGGCTGGATTTGAGTACATTTATATATGGATGGTGAACGTCACGTGTCTTTTACCACACTGACTCTCACCACAAAACCAAAAGTAGATATAGCAAAACTGTGAGGAGCTAGAATTTCTCAGAGCATGATGTTTAAGACATGAACAAAAACATCTTCTCTAAATATTGTTTTTTCAAACCTTACCCAGGGTCACTGTTTGGCAAATTCAGAAAAAAATTAAAATGTGGCATTTCATTGGAAAGGTAAACACTATCACCTGTACATCCTATATTACTATTGCATGCTTTCTTTTTTTCAAGAACAGGAACTTAGAGGCAAGAAAATATTTTCTTCAGACTTTGGAGCCTGAATACAATTTGAATATGATAAGAATTGTATTTTTCAGATGTTCTTCGAGCAAGGATTGTTAGTGCTGGAACCGGACAATTAAAAAATTCTATATACAGATGTATCACTACCCACTCTTCAAAATCAGATGTTCATTCATCTAATAAAAGTAGACNACAATACAAGCTAAGAGACAGCATGATGTACTGCTAGTGAAGGACCATGGTTCTCTAGCTATAAGATAGCAAAGCAGATACGTCTGCTATCAGATCACTGTTACTTATTTGCTATATATTTAGTATATTTTATAATGTTTATAATGCTTTATATTGTGAAATATAATTTTTATAACCTTAGAAAAATGGTTAAATATATTATATGACTGTTAAATTTCATGTCTGTATGCTGTCTTTCTTGGTTCATTCTGAGAAGTAGTCATAAACATGGAAGTTTCTACTATCAATGGTAGAACTTTCTTAGATCACTATTTTATCATTTGGACAATACTGCTATTAAGATCTTGCAATTGGGTGCTTTTCAGAAGAGAAATAGAGGGATGAATGAGTTAGGGAACTTCTTAAAAAAGAAATCTATTTTCTAAGATGTGTCAAAAGATGCACTTGTTCAGATGGAGGTATTTTCCTCCTAGAGATGTGCTTCCTAACACCTGGATTTCAAATCTAAATAGAGATATCCAAACCCTAAAATGAATGGTTTCGGTATTTCTTACTTGGGTTGGAAAAAAAACCCGAGAAAGAAGCTGGCAGAACTGTAAGAAGGAGCTTTCATGCCTGGAGTTGCAGAATAATGTGCATAATGATTTCACAAGTGTTGCACAGTATGCATCTTGGAGTATACATGAGTAGATTCAACTTAAAGTCACATATGCACAACAAAACAAATAATGAATAATGAGATGCTGAAACTGAACTGTCACTGAGGTAGCAATTCTGTGTGTCTCATTTTTGCTTGAGTGACTCTTTCCTTTTAACCTCAGACACAAACAGAACAAACAATTAGTGCAATAATTGATGATCTGTGCCTTCAAAGCTTGTGGTGACCATGGTCATGCTTTATAAGTCTAATAATGCAAACACCTCTTCCTTGTGATTAGCATGTTGCCTGTTGTTCACTGATAGTGCTTGGGAGGTACATCTGTATCAGACAAAAGATTTTTATCTGCCTTTTTCAGTTAGTGAACCTCTAATAAACTGATCTTTTGTCCCTTGCTGGTTTTAGATTCCAATTACACTTGTTTATGGAATTGGTGAAATTATTACTTATGTACTTCATTTTCTAGAACCTAACCTTGCCTTCTGATGGGGTAGAGATGTAGTTGATTGTGATATGTAAAATAATGCTGCAGGTATTAAAAACCTCTAATTTTGTACATCTCTGTGTGTTTTCCTTGAGTTGTTCAAACACTGATGTTTTTTGAGTCAGATTTTATCCACAACTAGTCTAGTGAACTTTTATTTATGATTTAAAAGTCCTAGATTTTTAAAAAGCCAGCAAAAATCAAAGATCTGTAATCTTAGTTGCAGCTTTCATCAGTAAGTTCTAGGGTAGGATAAAATGAAATTTTATCATANTTAGGATCAGGTAGGAATTGTCTGGGAAAAGTTTTATGATGACCTGAAACCATTCTAAAATTATTAGAAATTACAATTAATAGAAATGTAACAGATTGCATGCAGCGGACTGTTCACCAGTGATTTCAAGCCTCTCTAGCACATATGCCCTTCTCTAAGCTTGCTTGCCAACACTTCCTATGTTTACTTGCTTTTATATTTCAGCTAATAGGTAAAATGAACCTTAAATATAGTCTACATTGCCAAATAAGAAAATGAGGCTGTCCTTACGATCTTATTACACTCTTCTGGAATCTATAAAATAAAATAATGGTGATATTCACATGAACCTGTTTCACATGGATCAATTTTGACCTTTTGTGTACAAGTAAACTAAAAAAAGAAACAAAAAAAAAAATCTGCACTTTTGCAATAATAGGGGAATCTCCCCACTGAACCCAAGCAAATGTTTAAAAAGTGCTTTATTTATTTGCAGGTATCTGATTTTTAATACCTCTGTAGATTTAGAAAGACAGCAGGAAGCCTAAAAGACAAAAGGCTGAGATTCTGTAGTATCCTATTCTCAGTTCTGCAAGATTTCATTCTGATAGAAAGTGCCACAGCTGTAAAATATCCTATGTTAATAGTGTTAACATGGGCAATTCAGATATTTAGAGTTCTCTTAGCCTGTGTGTCAAAACACAACATGCAGTGTTAATAAAGCACTCTGCAGTTACTAGATAGCAAACACTGAGTAAAGTTATCCACTGTAGGCACTGTGACTTCAGATCTGTGACTGCTGGATAGCAAGGCATCCTTACTGGAGGTTCATTTTCTTCCCTCTGTTTTCTACAGCTGAGAACTTCATCATCCTTTATCTACAAGCACAACATAAATTCCAGTTCTTACCACATTTGGTGTCCTCATTCAGCATCACTTTTAAAAGACTTGGAGGATTTGGAGGAGCTAAAAGCTTCTCCTGAAAATCATCAGATTACTGATCCATGAAATGACAGCTAAACTGAGATAAGATTTACAGCCATGTAAAGTCAGCTCTGCCAAGAGATCCACCCTCACAAATGCAGATATGTCATGAGTGGGAAACAGCATAAAAAAAATTGATTGTTTAGAGTTACATATACCATGATTTTGATGGTCTTTTTCCAATGGTCTTTCTAGTGGTAGGTAAAATCTTCTGCAGTATCATCTCAAAATAAAGGAAGTAGTTGAGGTGAAGTTTGGGAAACAGCAAATTAGATTTCTGTCCATAAGACTAAGTCTGAACTTGCCTTTCAAATGTTGTTTCTAGCATTTTTCTTTTTTGACCATTTATACATGAAACAAGAACATTATACAAGAAAAGATTTTTACTTCAATGTCTGTCATGCTACTCAAGCATTTCCTGAGTGCTTACGGTTGCTTCAGAACTCAGTTAAGCAGTTGAACTTTTATTCCTTTTATTCTTTTCAATGCTGTTTCTTTACAGTAAATTAATCTATTACCAACCTTGCAACATTTTGTGCTTTGTTTTGTTGTTTTCACATAACTAAATATCTTCCTACATAAATTAATGCAGAAAAATTCCTATTGCTCAGTTTACACAGAAAAGCAGATTATTTATGCTCTGATGCATTTCCGTTTCAACTCCGGTTGCTCTCGCTTTTTATATCTGCTTTACACCCCTATTAAAAAGCAGTCTTTGTCATTCAGAACTGTAAACTAAGTTTAAATAGATTGAATCCAGCCAAAAAATCTCTAAAGATGTTCAGATATAGACGGTCACTCAAACAAACAATTCTCATACTCATACTCTGAAAACACAAAAAGACAAACGATATTTAATCTATTAAAGATTCAAAAAAGTCTGTGCAGGATTCAGATGCAAATATGGCATATTATTGCACACAACTATGCATGATCATGCTAGGTTCATATTGGCTGTGATATGGAGGACAACTGGCAAAACAATAGCTTAACAAATGTGTCAGCTTAATGCAATGGTCAGAGGTCCTGTTGTTATCCATGACTCATAGCAGTAGCAAACACGAAACACCTAGTGTACACAGCTTCAGCGAATTCACAGTGGTTATTCATAACAGCATGTACTCATTATCAAGCTTGCAATGTGTTTAGCGTGGTCTCAAAGTTTTGTTTTGACGGATGCACTTTGGTCTCGTAATTTTCAAATCCTAGCTCAAATTTTCTGACGTTCCAACTATTCTTCCCATTGTGTATGCGTTGCAGAGGAGAAAAAGTAGGTGACACAAAAGGAAAATGAACAGATGTCAAGATGTGACATTTTGAATGCAAAGAACTTTATTAAGTACAAAAGTTTGAACAAAATCATCCTAATGCTACTTCAAGGCCAAAGTGAGATTCATACTTTTCCATTGACAAGCTGAAAGTATCCTTGAAACCCATCAAAGCTATGGCCTCTTACACTGATTGAATTTGAACCTACTCTATTAACCTTTGACAAGAGCAAATATTCAATTGAATAGAGGTAATTTTATTGTGCTTGGTGCATGGTTACAGAAGAGCACTTAAAAAAAAAAACCCTCCCACCAGCAAACTCTAACCGCAGCATAAGAACTTTCTGCTACAAAAATTCTAACATTCTAAGATTTTCTCATTTTTCTTAAATTAAGAATACAATGTACCAGAATTATGTTTTTTACTGCTTTGTAGAGATTTTTGCCTAAAAAATCTTTTAGATAAAACAAGCACTAAATAAAAACCTGTAGAGGTTGGTTGCAGAGTGAACATGATTTACTAGACCTTGAGTCTTCTTGTTCACAGACACACCAGATACTGTCAACATAAATCAGAACATTCAAATTATGTAGCAAGACTTTGTACCACCCTTTGTACCCTTTTCTGAAAATCTACTGTAATTACTCTTCTGTAATGCATATGAAATACTAAAAGACAACATAACAGGCAGATGGTGAGTTGTCACCTGTTTTGCCTAAGGGCCAAAAGCTACAATGGCTTATTTTACTGCTTGCTTGCACCCCTTTAAATTACTTCCCGGGCCAGCACCCAATACCTTGGACAACCTCAAAAGCTTCTAGATTTTGGCTCATCTGGTAGATTAACATCTTATGGAATAACTGTAAATAAAGGAAAGGACAGCAAGGGGAAACTGGAATAAGGAAAGAAGTCAAACTGGACAGGAATGATAAAGGAACTTGAACATTATTAGTCTTCATTCTGCAGGGGAAAAAAAAATATTAGTGGGAACATTACTTGTAATTCTCATCCTGCAAGCCAGCAGGTGTCCTTACAAATGCCAGCCTGAGAAAGGATTTTGGTCTTTGCTGTCCTCCTATTATATTTTCTCTTCTGTGACAGTTAAGTCTTTACTTTATGAGTTCTTTGCTAAAGTTGCAATTGCTCTGCTCTCCAGGAGAGCCTCCTTCCTGAAGGCAAGAATCAATGAACCACACAGACCTGGTCTTTGTTAGGTGGAAAAAAACTCATGCTCCTACCCGATAAACTGTGGGATTCAGCCGCTACACACACACAAGAATGAGCAGGGCTATTGCATAAAAATATGTAAAGAATTGATATAAAATATGGTGGAATTTTTAATTAGAACAAGTTTTGAGAAAAAAAAAAGCAGTTATGTTCACAGGGGAAGAAAAATGTTATTATTTCACCTATTATTATTATCTACTGAAATCTGAAAAAAGGTCTACATTATTTACACTTAAAAACTCCTCTCGTGATAAAACTGGGTAATCCAAAACTTGCCGAGACCAAGGAAAAGCTATTCCTGATTTTAACAGGTTCTGAATTAAGAAATATATGCAGATGTGAGGGCTGCTGGGTGTTGAAAATTGACATGGTAATTTTGATTCCTCAGTTTTTATGAAAGACAGCCCCACATCTTACCAGCTAACCCACTGCAGTGGTGAGCAATTCTTAATGGCGGAGTACCTTTGATTTCTACATTTCAGACTGACTTAACAACAGATAATCTGGCCCATGTGACACCAGTCTCCTGCCTACAAACCAAGAAATTTAAACTTAAACTGTAAGAGAACTGCAGCATAAATTATGACAAGCAAGGGAAAGAAATGTATCTTTTCCTGAAGGACAGTGCATGTGCTGAACACCTAATCCCACCAGTGAACATCCCTTTAAATCTTGCAGAACAGGAATGATTCTTTTGCTGACTAATACCTGATGTTACTTACCAATCAGCTCTGCCCTCGTGCTACAAAAGATGGAGATGTCCACCTGGCTGGGGCAGCGGGGGCACAGGGAAGGCGAGACGGCCTTGCAGGGACGGATTTGGCATGTTTGGCACATATCTGCAGTTTTGTGATTTCAATGTCCTTTTCAAGCAATGGAGATATCTATATATATATATATAGATAGATATAATTGTTTAACAGGTTCCAGGACATGTTTATTGGCTGAGGGGGAGGGAAGGAAGAAGGGGAGACAAGTGAGGAAAGGGTTCATGACATTGTCTGATTTTTTTCCTTTCTGCAATAATCATTAGCGTGAAAATGTCTCATTAGAGGCTTATCAGTTAGCTGTTAAAATGCACAGGCACTAGCACTAATGCATAAAGTACCTCTCAATAAAAGCTATTAAAAAAAAGTTTTCAATTATAGTAAATTAAATCAGTATAGTGAGAAGGTGCTTGAAAAAGATATGTAACTTATCTGATTGTGTACTCTTGTTCCTGCAGTACTTTGGGAGGTGGCGTCTTCAAGATGGCAACAAATTCATTAGAGTTTGAAAACAAAAAGTGTTCAAATTGAAATCTGAAGTGAAGACTCAGATTTCTTGGTCACACCTTTACTATCATTCCACTTCTGCAAATTTTATTTTCTTGTGTGACATGTATTGTAAAGAGAAGCTGTAATGCTACTCAATACAATTAAAAGCCTTCCCCATCTTTTGTAAAACTTTGCCCAATAAAAAAGTACAATGAAAATCGATCACTTAACCACTGTGTTATTGAACCACTGTGTGTGCATGGCCACACTTGAAGACAATACACTTGAAAATGGATGGATATCCATATTACCCATATTCTGGGTAAACTGATACAGTTGTATTCATTTCCATGCTATGGCCAAAGTTGGATTTAGGAATACTAAGAGTCATTTAGAGAGAAAATAGGGAATGTCTCAGAAAAAAGAAAAGAACGGAAAACTAAAAATAAAAAGGAGGCACTTCCCCCTCACTTTTTAAGCTGTCTTCAGTGTCATTTAAAGAAGGTGGCTGCGTGTTTCTCCCAGGTGAGTGGAATTCCAAGATGTGACAGATCTGTCCAGATGCACAGGATAAAAGCATTTGATAAATACATCTGCTGCATCTTTCAGCACAGAAGCGATTAATAGTATTAGTATTTAAGTAATCATAATCAGAATTCAAAGAACACTACATTAATTTGTTCGGGGGAAACGTAAGACCTTGCAGTGCTGTTGTTTCAGATAGAGTAGGACAAGAATGTTAAATTTTTTCTAAGGGGATAATTGAGTTTCCTGTCAGCTGGGGGTGAATTCAGGTTTGCTCTCAATTCTTTATGAAATGCTTTCTGATATCAGCGACAAGCCTAGTGATTAAGGAAGATATCAGACTTTCAGTGTTTGTTGTTACCTTCCTTCAGTGCCTTTATGTCACATGCAAGATCCCTCTGAGAAAAGGGTTCCTTTTAAGAGTTACAGTTTTCTCTATTTTACCTTTTCCTGCCATTATCTTTTCTCAATTCTTTCATGTTTGTTTCTGTCCTAATTCAGTCCTTCCCTCTATATTTTATTCAATGAAAAAGTCTTAATATCTCCCAACAGTTTCACCTCCTTTTCTTCTGCGGTATGTACACTAAAATAATCACTCCTAAGACAGTGAATATGGTTGCTAACAGAACATCACCAGGCTTTAGAGCTAAATATCACAATGAGATTAATGACAGATGGGAAATGCTCATACATTGCAGTCATGGCTTCAGTCTGTCTGCAAACACAGTTTGCATTACTTTATGTTTTGTTTTGAAAGAACCTCAACAGCTTGGGTTTCTTTTTAAGGCTAAGGTTAAAACCTATGAAATCTGAATATACTACTGCATCAATATTGAAGCAAAGCAAAGAAGCACGTATGTCCTGTAGGATGGGTTTCTGATTTTTCTCAGCTGAAAGCTCAAGCCAGAGATGTAGGTTGGTTTTTTTTTTTCCTTTTCCACAGTCAGTAATAGTCCAAAATCCTTGGTTTACCACATTCAAATCAGATATATAACACTCCTATTTTTCCGAAATGCTGGCATTTTCCATCAGAGACAGGCCTGCGCTCCCTTAAGATACGTAATCTGGAACTTCTAGGGAGAGAGGTCAGGCGTGAGCCTAGCTGCCTGGCAGAAGGAAGGCAGGTCCTCAGGGGTGGCTTTGGCACTGCTGTACTCAAAGCCAGCCATATCGCTTGGCCTGCTGTGCTCTCCACAACTCGCATCAGGCCTCAAGAAAGCTGTTATACCATGTGTAGATGCAGAATCACACTGTCTTCAAGGAGACCTTCACATAGATAACTTCTTTTTTCTACACTCTGTGCAGATGTCTCTCCACACCTGTCTCTGATGCTCTAGTCCTTCCTAGCCTGGGTGAGAAAGATTTCTCTTGCTCTTCCCTTGTTCTGTCATCAGGTCTTCATCATCAGTGGGCAGCCTACTAATGCAAAATCCTGCATTTTACTATAAAAGTTAGTCTTAAAACAGTCAGACCTCAAGTCACTCCACTATCAGTAAGTGGAGTTAAAACAAACACATACACCAATTCTTGGTAGTGTTTGGTGACCCATGATACACCTGTTAGCACTGCTGTTCAGAAAGCAATGTGTGTGACATGCAACAGATGCACCATACCCAATCCTGAGTAAACTTTGCAAATGTCTAAGTGGCTGCCGAGGCCCAGAGAGATGTATTCCTTTGCAGCCTTTGAGAAGAATTACTAAAGAGGTCCAAGATGACATAGCTACTGGCAAGTGTGCATGGACTTAAGTTAGAAGGCTGGGCCTTGAGATCAGTGCTCATTTTTCGGTGGAGCTCTACCGGACTGCAGGAAAGGAGGGTTCTAGCAAGTACTGATGAGATGAAGAGGGAAAGAAGAAGCCAACCTGTCTTCTTTAGTAAGATCCTAAAAGTTCTTCCTTGCTGGGGCTGCTGGAGTTTTATTCTTATAGCATTATACAGGGAATGGGCACATGGGTTTAATACTCTTTGAAAGACCCTAAGATCTCTCCAAAGTCATAAGAAGAGGTCCTTTAAGGGTAGCTAGCATGCCTTACATTCTTAGCGCATATTGCGAGGTTAAGAAACCAGCATACCCTATCCTTTATGACTACAGAGATCACGTGGGTAGGATTTCCCCTCAAGAGAAATATTTAGTTTGTCCCAGAATGGAGCTTGTGTGCATATTAACATCTATGCAGCCTGAACAATAGTGGATTAGGACCCTGGCATTAAACAGGGAGTGTGCCAATGTGACAGTATAAACATATCTTTTGAGTCTGCAACGTTCAGTAACATTCCACAATTCTTCTCTTCCATCTTGTCCAAATGAGCTTCTCTTGGCTTGAAGCCATTTCTCCATGATAATGTCAATGGCTTTAGCAATGCTAAACAGGCTGTGCCTGTTATCTTCACATATTTTTTTTTTGGTTTTTCATTATTACAGCTGCTCAGCCAAACCATCAACAATTTATTTCCCACAAACTAAATTGAGCCAATAACATTGTAATCCAGTATAAATAGAGAAGCAATTGATTCCAATTAGGCAAAAGTTTCAGTGTTTCCAGGATTGCAGCCAGTTTGTGGTTTATGAAATTTAACTAAGTTACAGCTTAATCACTTTGCCACCAGAAAACAAATTCTAGCCAAAATATCCTGATGATAAAGGAGGAGCGTGAGGAATGGATAAGAAGATCTTAGTGATGAGTTTTTGTAGCAATCATACCCAGGCATTGACAGTAGGGAATCACAAAAATAAGAACTCTAGCATTCTCTAGGTGAACACAGAGTTGCATTATGTCAACCAGCAGGCACAAAAAGTCATAAAGAGGTCTGTCTTGCTATTGATTCAGTTATCTCAACGTGGAAAAGAAAGCAGCAAGGCAGACAATGAAGTATGCTATAAGGCTTGCCCTGTAGTTAAGAGAATCAATAAATTTAGAAAGCTATGGCAAATCATTCAAATCCTGAAAGACAAGAAGGTATTATATTGGTGCTGGAAACCCAAGAAAAAGTGAAAGAATCTTAGTGTATTAGAATCAACAGGGATACAAATATGTAAATGAAAGTTTAATGTTCATGAAGTTAGGGAAAACTGAATGACTCCTGATGATACTCTTGAAGAAACATACTGTGCACTCTAATGTCTCCACTATTACAGAATACCAACAACGCTTTTCAGATTATAATATGGGCAACAGTGTTGGCATAACAGCTGGATAACAATTAGAAAGTATAGGAATTATACTCACAGAAACTTAACCATGATAACTTTGCTAATAGAGAAAAACCCAAATGAAAGTGCCCTTCTTTCATAGCTATTTCCCCACACACTACTCTTGAAAATTGTAATACGAATTAAAGGATAGGCTATGTGAATTTTAAAAGGATTACCAATACATTGTAAAGAATTTAAAAGTACTTTAGTCCAGTCATGCCATCTCCTTGGGGTTTTTTGTAGTTGTACATTTGTCCAGTGCTTAATATTTCTCTCTTCCTGTTCCTGTTAATCTGAGAAAGACACACAAATGTTGGATCCAAAGTGGAACTAGACAGTTAAAGTGACAGTTAAGGACATTTGTAAAACACAGACACCAAAGGAAACCTTCAAGCCCGAAGACAAGATTTGTGTAGGTAATGAGGTTGTCATACTTTGTTCAGTGAGTAGGACTTTCACTTAGCAGACAGACCTGTGAGATCAGCCCTGCATCTAAGCAGCCCGCTCTTATTTCTGTTATTCTGTGCCCATAGAGAACACGCACAGAGATTGTAAGGTGTTCTGGGGGAAACTTTTGCTGTGGATCAATTTGTGTGATTGTTGGACCAGGAAGAGAAAATCAGAAGTTTAAGACTCTCATCTAGTGATCAGAAGCGTCCACAGTGCCGTGGAAAGTCAGGTGTGAACATACATCCATATTAAAACAAAAAAGAGAAAAAGCGAACGACAGATAGAGTCTCATCTAAGAGTGCCCAGGAGCCTCAAAATTGGTCCATGTTCCAGAGACCTGTAAAGTATTCCTCCAAAGCGGGCAGAATGGAGATTTAAAAATATGTTGCCTACCCCTGAATGCATCGTTGGTAATAATATGACATTGTGGCTCATCTTTCCTCATTTAAAAAAGGATTGATCAAATCTAATCACCTCACACCAGACCGGAACTCAGGTAGAAATAAATATCTAGATCCGGTGTGGCTTATAATGCCCCCAAAGTAGCCAAGATACAGCCCCAGTTGGCTCACTGGCTCTTGTGAATCTGGTTCAACTATGTACTGCATAGATCGCTTGTATGCTGAACTCGATTGAGAGCTAAAGGCTGCAATTGCCTATGTATGTCCTTCACTAGCGTAACTGTAAATCTCATTTTCACAGCCTACATCTCCAAACAAGTTCTAGTGGGTTCTGAAGGTGTTCAGCGCTGGTGGAAATTATGATTAAACTCAGCAGGAGAAATGAGAATAAGTAAATGTGATATAATGCCAAAGACATGAGAGATTAAAAAATAGCAAGAAAATAATTTGTGTCCATGAAATGAAATCATAGCAGCCTCAGGCAGAATTTATAATACAGGTTGGTGAGCATTTGTAGTAAAGGGCTTAGTTAAAAAAGATAATTAATCATAAATTCATTCATTCATTCATATAATTCATCATAAAACTATTCATAAATTTATCAAACAGATTAGCCAAAATAAAATTTCACCTTAGACTCACAAGACTGATGAGGAGTGATGATCTATTTCTTTTGCCTAACAGCCTGATATGTGGTAAACAAAGGGGCAAATTTCCTTTGAGTTAAGAATTCATGTTCATCCCGGGGCCCTGGAGGTAAGAATCAGTCCCCTGCCCTCAGTATCAAATTCCTCATTATGCTTTCATCTATGGTGGGTGGTCCAGGCTGAAAAGCACCACCACTCTTGGGTAAGAGGACCACGTGTTTGCACAGGAGTAGCACGATCGGCAACTCCTAGATTCAGTGGCCAAGTTAACTCTGAAGGGATGAAAAACCTTACTTAGGTCTCTTAAAAGGTACAGAAAGTAAACTCAGTTCCTTGTTTAATAAGCCTACAATGAGAAATAGAACAGAGGAACAACGTAGTTTTTAAGCAAGCTTAATTCTTCTTTTATTATTAGGACACAAAGCTGTTGGTGTACATTACAACAGCTTAGGAGCAGCTCCAATTTGCTCTCAGCTGGCCTTGCTGCAGGAAACGCTTTGACACCAAGAAATAACAATAAGCTAGGTTTTAGTCATTCTGCCATGACATTTACCTCCTTTTTGTTTAGTACACAGTAAAATACATTGTGGAGAATTCATGAGTTCTCCCCAACATGTTCTTGTTTTACCTGTATTGGGGTCTCATTATATTGGCTGTCGTGCAACAGAGACTCAGACTTCTTTTATGTAAATTTCCTCTACCTAAATCTACAGATTCAATTGGAAAGAACAGGGAAGAAAAGAGACTAAACTTATAGGCAATGCTGGTATGAATTATTATTGTTTCCATTCCATTCAGAGATCTTGTTGAGAAAGGTGTTGTAAAATTGCCACATTCAGCGAGATGCTGTACAGAAGTCTCTTTGTCAACTACTGTAATGTAGTATCTTATTTATCTAATTCAAACGCTGTGCCTGAGATAAGGCTTGATTAATTAAGGGCTTTCTGATTCTTCCATAAAAGATGTCATGAAAGTAGAATGGTACCAGAAGAAAGCTCGTATCTGTACTTTAATTTAAAGTTTGTGTCTGTGTAATGGCTTCAACTGTGCATCAGCAATTTTGTAAATGCAGTTTGAGTAACCGTTATAAACCTAAAAAGAGCAGCTGTTAAATCTCTCGACAACATCTGTAACACTTCTTTTAAACATTGGGAAACCTGCTCTCTCTCATGATTAACTTCACTTCTTGTTGGGTAATATTATATAGGATGGATACACCAACTGTTGGGGACTTTTTTGCTTTCAGTAGTTATTTCCTTTCCACTTTAGTTGAAAAGTTATTTTTTCCTTTTGTGTGGCCACAGCCTTAGCAGGGATAGCAGCAGTACACACATTTTTCTTTCCCAGAGAAGTTAAAACCATGCTTTAGATATACGATTAGCCTTATTTAACATTACATGTAATCATAATTATTCTAAATATTCAAAAAAGATCTGGGGAACCAGTGAATATATGGAAATAATAAACAGGATGATACCAATATTACTTTTAGTAATGCTTTAGATAAAATTACTGCTTATTTCCAAACAAAAACTTGTGTACCTTGAAAAACAGAAAATCAGAGTCCTTTTTGGCACAGTAAGTCAACACCAGAGTCAATAGCTTTGTTCTTCATTTATCAAGATCTACCTCCCAACAGTGAATTATGAGACAATATAATAACTCTACATCAAACTGTCTTTACTTTTATACAAACTGAGTTTTACTGTGTCAGTCTTGTCAACACTGCTGAATATTAATGTGAATAAAGTTAATTGCTGGGTAGATAAAGGTCTGATGCAGTCAAAGTGAAAGAAAGTACCTAAAAGAAATCTGTCATTTATGACAAGCTGCAATTTATTTCTACTTCATGATATGTACTGACAGGTTTCAAACCTTACTCTAGTCTTTACCATAAATTGCAATTATTATAATTCACAGCGACATTTGACCCAGAGGTTGCAACCTAGTTCACCACATATCAAAGACTTCACATCTCAGGTAATTCATTTGCAAACTCCAGCATGTATTTCTCATTGTGAATCCAATTGTTTGCACTCAACACCGAATATGCACAGTAAATTTTGTGACTTGCACTGCTTAAAAAAGAAATAGCACATTGCTTTAGCTGAAACATGAAGTGTTTATGACAAAATATTTACAGATATTTAAAGACTAAGATTAAATTTCAGTATGACTGTACAATTATTAGTAAGTTTTACAATATCAGGCACTGGTGACATATTAGTCTGATGAATTTTGCTGAGTATTTTTATAATCAATCATCAATTGTTTTAATAAATGTTGTTACTGGTACCATCAACAACACAGTTAACTCAGTTTAGTCCCTGAAGTTTTGCTCACCTGTTTCTCAGTGTAGTTTATAAGAAAACTGTTGACAAGTATTCAATTCTTGGACCCAAGAAAAATTCCCAGTCTGACTGAGTTTATGGTGAATGCTTCTAGATCTATAAACCTAATTTTGAAGTCTGGGTTTATTATGACCCTTGTCATTTCTTAAGCTTTATAAATGTATCCTACAAGTACAAAATCTCTCTTTAAAATAATATCAATTTAGAAAAGATCACAAAGATTTTAAAGTTAATCAGATGATGCAGGCAATAAGAAATGTGCTACCTCTAAAACATCACACTTTTCAAGAGATTTAAAATTCTTCAGAAGACTCTGTAGTGAATCATAGTAATCTTATTGCTATATGTAAGTTTATTTCATATTAAATTAGGGCCCTACCAAATTAAAATATTTTCTATTTTTTGTTTTTTAAAGCTATCAATCTTCCACATAATTTTGAAAAATGCAGTGCAAAATTAAGTACGTACTACAGATATCTATCAGAAACAGGACGCTTCACTTTTAGCTTTTTTTGGGGGGTAGCATACTTCCCCTTAGGAGAAAGAACTGGAACACTCATCTGTATGTGTCATGTGCCCTTCACATTTAAAATACAGGAAGAGCAGTTAGCAGCTTTTTTGATGTCTGTCTCCCTGGTTCATGCTTTTCCTTATATTTGATTTCTTATGCCCGATTTCTGATACAAGTAGTAGCACCTGTGAAAGTAGGACTGTGATTTAGGATTGCTGAGTACACTTTTAATTAACTACACAGCTTTATTTATCATGACTGTACCTTTGCCTTCTCAGGCCCATAGTTTGTCACTAAGCAACTATCAATGTTCTTCCCTCCATAAAAGTACCTTTTTTGCTAAACATAATAATCTGCATTTCCACAAAACCTCCAAATTCCCATTGACTTCACTGAGATCAGAATTAGTGTTCTCTTCCTACTTCTCCACACAATTGTGTTAACAGTCTAGAGACAACATTTAGAGAACCACAAACAGAGAAAATTAAAAAAAAAAA
>WAAD01022071.1:24049-56302 GCA_013389945.1 Fregata magnificens | reverse complement strand
AGAATATGCTCCAACAGTACTGAAAGCCTTATTCTCACCTGAGACTGTTTTGTCATGCCACAAAGCCTTAATTCATTTTCAAAATATTACTCCTCATGTAAGAAGCAGTTCATGAAGAACCTGCACAAACCTCAGTCAACAGGGTTCTCAAAACACAGCACTTAGCTAGCAGGCAATGTAACCACTGCCTGTGAACTGAAAGCATGTATTGAACTCCCCTTTTTACAATACGGTGATTTTTATGCAGAGACCAGCCAAAAAAACTTGATTCAAATGCCAGTCTGAACTAGTAACATTTGTGTGCTCACTGAATCAAATGAAAGAAGCAAAAATAACTTTTCTCTTTGTATACTTTATTCCAGGAGTGACCAATGTGGCATTTTATTTCAGTTATGGATCTCACTCTCTTAGCAATTTCAATTCTTAAAGACATTTGAAAGTCTGGCTTAAGGGCATACATAATTTTTGAAATGCAATTCAGATCAATATATATTTTTAAATCACTCATCTATCATCTTCAGGAGTCAGCATATTGTTTCATATGAAAACCAAAGTTGAGCCCCAGAAAACTGCTTTCTATCAAGCAAACCTTTGTGCTCTTTTCCGTTTTTCAATAATACAACAATGCATATCTCCACTGAACTATTTCTGTTACAAAGGAACTTCATATACTAAATGAGAATATCTGAAATGAAACAGAATTCTGTGGTGCTGGTGTTTATGCTTTTGAGAATAGAATTCTGCTCACCAAATGTAAATAAGAAGTCAACTAGTCAGCCAGACTTGTTTATATTTTATTTCAAGTAGAAAACAAGAGACAATAATAATTCAAATTTCTCTGGCATTTCTTACCTTTATTACCAGAAAGACATCTTGAGAGGGATAAGTGATAGAAAAGATGGCAGATCTGGCCAGCGTGGATATAGCAGCAGGGGGGACATGTGGACGAAGCATTCCCTTCATTTGTTCAGAGTTTAAATCAAAGTAGAAATTTTCTGAAATCTAAGGAAAAAGTTGGGTAGCTTCAAGCATTGGTTATACTTTTTATTTTTGGTAAACTCTCTATAAATGCAACAGACAATCTCAAAGCACAAGTAAAAAAACTACCAACAGTGCCTCCCTTCAAGCCATGTATAAGAATAAAAACAAAAAGGTCTTTTCATAAAGAAATCAAGGCAGGACAGTGGGAAAGGAGAAAGGAAATGGAGCAAACAATGTACACCACCTATAAAATTTCCTCCAGCTCCTCTAAGGTACGTAGTTCCACCACAGGACTAGGAATTACAATTGCTGTCTGAATTGAAAATATCAAAGTATCAAAATAGAAAATGATCTTTAAGATCATTCACAGAAAAAGAAAAAACAACACATCTTGAAAGACAGACAGGGAGCTTTCTATGCTGAAACACCAAATCCTTGACTGTATCAAGGCTTCAAAGCCGAAATGAATGTGAGCTGGTTATCAACACCAGAGGTCACTAAAGAACTTATTACGTTAGAGAAAAAAAATGGAGTAATGAGATGATAAAATCGGCTTATGAAATGTGATTTAAATATTAAACAAAGTTCACATAATATTCCACATACTCCCATCTACATAACTTAAAACTCAATGCATTAAATTCAAGTCTTAAAGAGATAAATGTCAAAATGCATATTTTTAACATTTTTCTCTCTACTACTGCTAGTATCTTGAATTAGAAAAACTAAGAGACTCTTCAAATATTAAATACAGAACATAAATAGGGGAATAAATGTATTTTGCATTTCCTATAACTTAGATCTTGAAAAGACTCCTCAGTTTTGTTTTGATTTTAGCAATTTTAGCATGTATGACTTTCTTGTGCATTATTAAAATGTTACTTGGACACATACCATGCTGAATCATGAAAAAGAGATTAAGAAAGTCATAAAAACTTAATCTAAATAAAATGTTTCAGTTACTTAAGTTCTCTCTGGGGAAGAGACTTTTGAAAGCCAAGATTGGACAATATATATATTCTGATTTCAGGCACTCACATATTAGATAATATTTTTAGAAAAGTGGTTATACTTCAACTATTTTATTAAGCAGAAGAAGAACACACAAGATGGTTCATGAAATGCCTTCATCATTCTTTCAACCACTGGTATGTCACTGTCTTCATAAAGGTTTGTTTCCAGAATTAATTCCTCCCTTTTTTTTCTAAATACAGATTTGTAATGCCTTGGTGGAAATGTCATCACTCAAGTAATTAAAAACCTACCTTTTTCTTTTCTTTAACATCATACAAAGCCAAACTTGCAAAAATGGGCTCAATTTCTATTTCAAATCTTGAAAGAAAGAAACATATAAAATCAGTTGACTTGCATTTTCTAAGAAAGACTAACCTACCCCCTCCCCAAATCCTTCCTGGGTAAGGTGATGGCTGACCACTGTTAAGCTGAGATGTCAAGAACAGCTGAGCCAACCTATAGGCTTGCTCCTGCTGAAAAGGGAGGTCTCTCCCCAGTTTTCCCCCTACTCCTCTCCTGTCCTGCTTCCTCTGCATCACCCTTGCTCCCTTCCACCAGGACACACCTTGGTGCTCCCTGGACCTTCTAAAAGCCGTTTCAACTCATTCACCCAACAGAAAGGTTGGGATTAGGGTCACAGGACATAAAGCATACTTCTATAAATGCTTTTATCTTCTTCAAGTGTCGTTTGAAAGCTAAGCAAAGCAACCTAATAGATTCCTTAAAGGGAGAGGAATTATTAATTGGGATAGCTGAACCACTTAGCTCCTCTGATTACCTTGAGATGATGTCCTATGTGCTAATTTACTATGCTGACCTGTCAACATGGCTACATGGCCAACCGCTCCTCTCAGCATTACTGACCAGAAAGCTTCTTCCTCTAGAGAGTCAGGCACAGCTATTTTGGCAATTTTCAACATTGAACTTTTGCCAGAAAATACCAGTATCTCAAAAACTCTCTCAGAAAGGCATTAGTTTTTCAGAGTAACTGTTATCAAGTATTTATGCTAACTGAAACACTTCCAACGAAAACACTAACCTACCAAATAGAGCTAAACTTATTGTTAAATCACCTGGGAAGTTAAACAAATTAAAAAACATTCAAAACCTGTCCCTACACCAAAGTGAGCAGGGGCTGAAATGCCACTCTCCTGTCTGCACACCCTCCCCATGAAATTAATGCCAAATCCACGGTGGGATACACCCATGCACCCAGTCCTTGCACAGACCTCTCAGCTTTTCAGCCTGGAACTCTTTCTGCAAACAGGGAGAACAACATACAGGACTGCATCATCAAACAGGTATTTTCTCTAGCTTTGCAACAAAGGTGAGATTAACATGAAAATGACCCTGCTTAGGTCATCTTAGCCTTCTCCCTGGAGAAGAGACTATGTACTTGTTTTTGTGCCACTAAGCATGATCTTGGATACTTGCTATTACAACTGTAAGTACAGTTTCAGAGATTACTTTGGTACACAAACAAGCATGTACTTGGGCAGATTTGCTATAAATTTACAGTCAGTAAGAGATGCTTAAATAGCAGAAATTGTTGATTTCCAGCATCTAACTTATTTATGCTAAAGACACCATCCTTCTGAGAGGAAGCTCCACTGCTACAGCATATTACTGTTGTCCCAGTTCATAAAAATGAACAAAATCAGTTCATCTCTATGGCTGTATTAGGTCCCAGAGTACTCTATGAGCAGGAGATATGTCCCACACATATATCTCAGTTATGAGCCGCAATGTGGTCTAACTGGAGCTCTCTAATAAGAAGGGTTGACCTAACTGAGGACACAGAAGATGAATACAGCAGTGTGGAAAATCAGTTTTGTACTTTATTTCTCCAAGGGAATAACAGTAAAATTTTACCTTGTGTTATTAGAGAAGAGTTATAGGCAATGAACCAGCTGCAGGTAACCCTATATTCAGGAGCTTCACTTCATTAAACTTGTTTAACAGGTTTCTATTCCTCCAGTTAATGCTTGCTAAGTATATAAAGTCTTCACTCTTAAAGGGACACAGTCAAGGTTGTTGAGCCTAAACTTCGGCAAATCTTTGGTTGTCTTATGTTTTAAGGCTTAAGCATTTTTAATCTGTTTTTTTCCAACTTAAACATCCTAGTTACAGAGCTGAACACCCATGACTGGCCAACTTCAGAGCCCTGAACAAGCACAGTGAAGCATGCGTGCCAGTAACATGGAACAGGTATAGCTACAGACTGGCTGAAAAGCAACACAGAGAAAAGCCAAGGAAGGTGAATACCTTCTATATCACACCACTAAAGAAAGTCTTGAAGATAAAACTGTCTGACACACAGTACTGCGTAACTTATCCTTTATAGAACTAACCTTTAAGCCTATGACCAATCAATGTTACATCCCTTCAAGGGTAATAAACAAGGTAGCAGAGTTATTCCAGATGCACGTGGATACAACAGCAGATTTAAATTCTCAATTTCTGTAATGCAGCTGTCTGTTGGAGTGACACTTACTTAAGGGACAAACACTTCACCAGGAGTCTTTGGCCAAAGTGTTCTTTGGGTACTTCAGGGACACTAAGTCGTTCTATAGGCTCCTCCTGAAATTTGTCACAGGAACAGCAATTTAGAGACACGACACTTGTACAAACCACTAATACCATTACGAAGCAAACATATGTATCACATCTTTTTTCTAAGACACTAGCACCAATTTAATCCAAGGCTTACCAGTGTGTTGCATTCATCAGCAGCTATAAATATGCTAAATTAAATCCCTTTAACGTTTCTACATTATAGGGGATTGCATAACCATAAGGAAAAACGAGTCTTCAGAAAGTAATATCTATGGCAAGACAATATGCTAAAAAACATGTGACCCACAAAACAGCTAAGGTTCTCATGGATATTAAACATAGGTGACCTTAACTCCTTTAAATCCATGGCAGGCTGACAATTTTCATGTTCCCTATATCCTTCACTTTTTTAGTCTCACCCACGTGTATATAAAAATACCTCATCTGGTGCTGGATGTAGTGCAAAAAGCTCCTTATGCCTACTGGACTTCCTCTGATCTTCATTGTGGTGGTCAATCTCTTCATTTGGGGTTCGGTCCAGTAGGTTTGGGAGAAGAGCATCTGGAAGGGAGTTCTTCAGATCAAAAATACTGCATGCCCAGCTGCCCCGGGGAGTATCATCAATCGACATTGAACGTCGTTTAAGGTCATCCTGAGATTCAACAAATTAAAAGCAACTTATAATGGGAAAGGGACTGCACTTTTAAAATGCGACTATAAATTAGGTTTTATGTAGCAAGGTTTTAAAGGTACATTACTTGTTCATCCTGGTAACTGTTGCCATCTGGAGCTTCATCAGACTCAAAGATCTGTTTGGGGAGCCCCTTTTGCCTCTCCTTCTGTTTGTCTAAGGTGTTGGGATTAAACCCAGTTCCCAGCTTGTGATATCTGAAAACAAAGTATTTCAAATGCATTCGTAGCATCCGTTTTGACCCCAATCCCAGAAGCAGAATTACAGAACAAACCCCATATTATCAATGTGGGTCCTCTCAAAACATAAACTGCTCTCTGCAAACAGTATTTCCAGTCACCCTCCACTATAGCTGGGTAATAATCCAACAACCAGTATTCCAGTACTACAATGTGACTCTGTTCAACTATAAAGCAACCCTGAGTGATGTCAAAAGAAGTATTATCAATGGCCAATTAAGGTCATCATAAAATGTGCGATTGTGATGCCAAGCTTAAAACAGGCCAAGAACATGGGGATGGAAGGCCAGTGGTTCTGCCAGAGCAAGAACTGACTTGGAGCAGACAATATTAATATCTTTAAAACCAAAACACCAACTTCAGGTAGGACTGCATGAAGTGCAGAAGTCCTGAGCACCTCTGGAAAACATATGACTTTCCGACCCCAACTAAAATGAGCATCTTTCCATAGCATCTTTATAAGCAGAATCGGGTCCTTCAGAGCTTTCCAGGGTGTAAGAGTGCTTGCTAGTAAACAGTCTGTATACTGTTCCTGACAAGATCAGATCTCTTTGACTAACAAATTTTTGGATACCAAATGGCACTAAGTCTATATTTACACACACATATGGCCAGAGCCAGTCTCCTTACAATATGTACTCTAAGTCAGTTCCCGAAGTAGGCTGGGGTCACATCTAGAATTAATTGTTCTTATCCTGCCCTGTTACTAAAGTTACCACAGAAGGATGTACAGACATGTGAAAACCATGGATATGCTAGCAGTGAATAATGAAAGGGATGAGAAAAAGGAGGAAAGCATTTTCCTTGCTAGGTTATAATTCCTGAGAGCTGAACTGTCTGTATAATCCTCACCTGGATGTCTGCATTTCAATCATAGCCCCACCAACAAGCGTAAATTCATTCTAAATCAGACCTGACTTCAGACATGTCTGTGATCATTGCCACCATCAGTCTAGCATAAAGAAATTATGCTGTAAAGTTGAAATAAGAATATGCTATTGTTTTTTTCAGGCCAGTGAAGAAAACTTATTTACCTTTTCCAATACCATTAAAATAATCACTGAATGGATGGATTTGTCTGCCCCAAAAAACATTTCGGTTACAAAGAACTGTAGACAGAGATTGAAATAAAGATTATTTCCCCTGGGATGCAGGAGAGAGAAGGATGGCACATCAGAAGTCATGATCTTCTAAAGCTAGAAGAGCTCGATTTTGTGCCCCCAGAGCTAGCCAAAGCACTTGTAACAATCCAATAGGATGGATTAAGAGAAACTTGTTACCATCCTTATTTGAAAAACAATTCAATCCTTCCCAGCCAGGCTTGCGGGCTTTTCCACTGCACCAGCAGTAACCCTTCTGTTTCTACCCAGTCCACCACCATGGTTTTATCCAAGTAAAAACTGCTATGAATGTTTATGGTAGTGCCTGTCCTCCTCTGAAAGGGCAAGAAAACCTTTGACTGTAGTTCAACACTCACTCAGCACACCTTCAACCCATGCAAGCAACTATGATGTCTTCAGCTTCATGCCTTCCCCGACACAGAACGCAACCTGCAGCTGATCTGCACAGGACAGAAAGCTCTACTGTCTCCAACTAAACCTCCTCAGTGCAGGAATCACAGCCAGGTATTCCAGATACCAGTGAAAGTAGCTGAGAAACCAAGAGGTGTGTTGCCTGGGTGGGTCACACTGCGCCTTCTAGACTCTGCCCACAAAGGCTGGTATTAATAAAGCATCTCTCTCTCTCTCGGGTTTCTTTCTGGGGATTTTTTTTTTGGTATGAGATTACAAACCACATTTTTATTATGTCATCTAAGCACTGCAAAGCATATCTTCAGCATCCCCTGAAGTGGTTCTCAGGACAACATTAAACCAGTGAATTGTAGCAACTGCCACAAGGGCAGAGCTGTAGCTGTAGTCAAGTCATTTGTAGGTGATGCACATCACATGGATCACTTACTCCTTGACAGTAGTTCTTGAAGTCATCAGACTTTCAATCATCTGAGAGAGAGTTGCAAGTAAAGCTACTCAGAAACCTTCCTGCTAATTTGCATAAATTAATCAATGCATGCACATTTGCACATCCTCTAAACTGTTAAGTCATTAGATAAATGTTGTGATAGTTCAAATATTAACAATTATTTGTTTAAATCATGTACTTTCTCAAAGTCTCTTTGGGAACAAATGAATGCTGCAGACGGCACGTTATCTATTAGGTGGTTGTGCCTGCACATAAATCTTACATTGTTACAAAATTAATGCAACATCTCTCTAAAAAGAGTTAAAAACACATGGAACAAAGAAAGAAACAAATGCTGAAAGTAATTTTATTTGTTCACTTTCCCTAATTTCTCTACCATTCTAAAGGAGCAAATATTTACTAAAATGTCCTAGATTTTCAAAAATGCCCCAAGGGGTTTTGACATTTGAGATCTAATTTTCAATACACAAAGCATCAGTTCAGCTGAGCTGTGCAACTAGAAGCCAGGGCACATGGAATCAGTAGCCAGGACAATAATTTTTGAGCCTCCTTATACCAGCTAGACATCCTGCAAAAATTTAAATATGAAATCAAGCTGACAAATACCACAGGGGAACTCACTTTCTGTTCACAATCGCCCAGTCTTCTGTGTAACTTCTTACACAGTCCCTCACATGAGGGTCCATCTCACTGTTAAAAGAATAAAAACAAACACCTTCAAAATCACAGACATGATAATGACTTCTTAAACATAGGTTTGTATTTACTCTTTAAGGCATTTACAGACAAAAATTCCAGGCTTCAGCCTTGCAGATACTCAAATCCAGAACAATTAATTCCCTTGAGCGAGGTGTCACCCTGTCACCTCCTACCTCTCTTCAGGCACAGCCGACACAAGCGTTCGACATTCTCGGGGGGTGTACACAACCTCAATGTCATCGGGAGGAAACTCAAGCAAGTCTCTCAGGGGTCCGGACTCCACTGCAATCGGGTGTGTAATAAGGTAGTCCTCCAACTCAACCGGGTCCACTGGTTCTGTAAGTGGTACCTGGGAAAAGACAAGTGATGGAAGGGTCTTAAAACAGAGAGAAAGGAAAAAAAAAAAAAATCACATGCACATATTCTACTTTGGTTTTTAAACCAGCTTTTCTGCCTTGTTGAGGAAACTTGATCTAACATCAGATGATAATTAACCCCAGTGGTGTTAGCCTTAGCTAACACACATCATAAAGCAATTTTTCACATCTTATCTTTTATCTGGTATTTNGGGGGGGGGGGGGGGGGGGGGGGGGGAAGAGGCATTTTCATCTGTTTTCAAGAAATTAATCAGTTTGCATCAAAAGAAAATATTACACTTTATTTCCCACGTGTATGACTTTGGATTTCTTTTTACCATGCTGCTGCTCTGATCACAAAGGGAACCTTCACCCTGATGCAAGATGCAAAGAACCCTTCCACCCTCAGGCACAGCTCAGAGACAGAAATCCAGAGCACGGGCTGATTCACCAGGAACTCACAGAGCCACAAACTCTAAAGACTAACATTACTTCGAATTAAATCACTTCTCTGGAGAACACAAAACACAATGTTTGTCCACCACAGGTACAAGTTTAACCACCTCTTCTCCCTGATATTAGAACCTTCAGTGCCACAGTGACTCTGCCCATGCCAGGAAGGGGCACTGCTCTACATAAAATGGATGCTTAACAAGCATCTTCACTGGACACAAAGCTTGCACCCGAAGCACAAGGAATAACTGAACAAACACACGTGCAGGAAAACAGTAGATTTCACTGGCAGTACTGATCTCACCATACTGAAAAAAGTGAGCTTTTTTTAGATACGTGAAAAAAAAATTGCATAAACTAGATACATACTCACATTGCATTGTGTATTTTTACATATGTATATTATATAAATACATATATATATTCTGATATGAGATCATTATCCTGTGAGGCTGTACATTAACATAGACATTCATTAAGAAAATGAAACACTAAAAACAAGTTTTGAGGAACCCGTTTCTACAGCAATTGACAGTTTTCCTAGCATTCCCTGGCATATCCCAGTGAGGCTGAGTGGTTTAATGAGAGTCTCAAAAACACATCAAAATTCAGCAATTTTTCTCTACTACTTCCTCTTTCCTGCCATCCAGACAATTTCAGTGGGACAGGGAACTACCCTGTAGCTTGTCTTCTGTTGGAGATGACTTTAAAAAGAACACTTAGTACTTAAGTTTTAAATGTGCTTCTCAAAAACTTTGCTATACCAATCTCAAATTCCAGTTTTTAAACTTCTATTGCCAAAAAGTTGTGAAATGAATCAACTTTTTATTCATGGAAAAAGACTTGGCTAACACAGAGGGTATTGAAAGAATCTCTCCTACCACAGCCAACTTCAATGAATACTGTAATTTTTTTACAATACAGAAGGCAAACCCTTCAGCAGAAAAATGGCGTGACTCCAATAAAGTCAGGCGAGTTGGACCAGATTACTTTATGCCAGATAAGAATCTGGTCCACAAAAAAATATGATGTCTAGAAACTCAGTCTTAAGTTCTGCAATTTAGGTAAAAGACAAATTAATTTCTGTGTAAAGTCATGCACCATCATCATCATCTATTTATCTCTGACCCCACAACCTTTTTTCCCCTGCTAATCCTGAACTCTGGAAATGAACTTAAAGTATGTGATTTGGAGAACTTTTGAAAATACAAATGAGATACTTTTAACTGTTTTCCTCACTGCAAAACTCACAATGAGCAGAACTTGTCATTGCTCTTTCCCACATTACAGTTAACATGTCATCACTTCACAGTATCTGTTTCTTACATACAGATAGACCAGCTCCATTTGGCACTAGATAACTGACAAAACGTATAGCAGTGAAGTGTGACAGGTTATTATTGAGGAATTGCTAAAAGTGTATGTTTTTTCAGAAGAGCTGCTGTGTAATACTACTGCTACTTTGCATGCATATAATCCTTTCCATCGATAAACCTCAAATCCAAAGAAGAGTAAGAACCCAGAAATGGAGACTCCTTGCAAATGAAGACAAAAATAACAAAACCACTGGGCAAAAGCCACAGAGGCATTGGGTAGCAGAGGTGCTGGGAAAAGGCCCTCCCTCAGGTCTTCTCATTGCCAGTCCAGAGCCCCATCCACACAGCGATGCAGCTCTGTCCTGGACACTGAAAGCGCCCTAACTGGAAGAAGGCCAGAGGGTTAAGGTAAGCATCGGAGGGTGACTTAAAGCTGCTTAACTGACCTATTTTTAAGCCCTAACATTTTAAGACTTACTTTTACTCCTCATGCTGACCTCCCTTCCACACTGGCAGATCGAAAGCTGAGGCACCTTCCAGCACACTTGCTCAGCAAAACTGAGCTGACCATGCAAGTGTTGTGTTTCAATCTGCAAAAACTCATTTACCTGTGCATCTCCCCAGGCTAACAAAGAGGAACCTTTTCCTCATTCCCTCCAATCTTTCTAATCCACTCATCCTGATAAACAGAAGAAAATTACAAACAGACAAGGAAAAAACTCTGTATTAACACAGAGTTGATGGGCACGTGCAGGACCGAGCAGACACAGGGCAGAGACTGCCACTGCCCCAAACACACCATGTTTCCCCATTCCTGGCATTTTACATCTCAAATTTCACTTGTCCAAGAAAAGCATTGTAATGTATTGGACAAAAGATGAATGAACTGGCTATGCTACTTAAAAACCACCTAATCCAGAAAGCCAGGCAATGCTTAGGGGGCTATCCAACACCAGGTCCCGGGTCTGCGCTCCAGGGGTTTCCAAGCCCTTTGTACATCTCAGGATTAGGCCCAAGGTTACACTTCACAATTTTCCAGTTTGTGTCTTCAGATAACTATTGTACCATGAAGATGTAAACAAACATAAAAGTCAAGCCCAGAAGCCTGTATTAGACTCACCATCTGTGCAGCCAGAAATACTGTCTAGCACCTGAGTAAACAGGCCAAACATAAATTCATGGTTATGAAGAGGAACTACTTCGTGTCAGACTATTGGCAGATAAAAGGCAAGCACATTATTTTAAGCTTTAGATATTTGTGGGGGAAGAAGTGATGAAAGAGGAGGAGGAGGAAATAAGGATGAACAAATGCACCAAAAGGAAAATGAACCCAAATGGTGTCCCAGTGTCTGAACTGAACCACAACAGCTCCTCTCATGGCTCTCACTGCTGATGCCTTAACCTTTCCTCCGTCCTGCATCCCTCTGAAGTTGTGGATGAGACCAAGAACAGGCACAGTATACAAGGGGCTATTCCTGTGTTATCTGCAACCTGGCCAAAGTCACCTGAAATCGTCATACGAACCCATTAGATTGAACGTGCACACTGAAAGAGTCAGATGAGTTCAGATAAAGACCAGGTTATCCAACCTCATCATCCCAGCCTCACCGCTGACTGAGGAGCAGAACCTGCTCTATCACCTCACCTCCGAATCTCTAGGCCCAGCTTACCTCCTCCTGGCACCAGGAAAAATAACAAGGCACCCAACAGCCGACTCCTCTGGCCTATTAGGATTGGGATACTTTCTTAAGTTTACAGAAGTTTCGCCCTTATCCTTGTGCACCACTGACATACAGCTGATCTCCAGATTATCACAAGAATAGCAAGTCCCGCTTCAGCTGCACATTAAAAGGTTTTAAAATCTGCTGAAGCAGAAATGGAGGAACAGCTGAGGAGCTATAGAGTTGTCTTCTCCAACAGCCTTGCTTGCTGGCAGGCTGCATACAGCAATCTTCAATGCAATCTTCATCCCACTTCCAGGAAAAGCCTTTTTGATTCCTCCCGACAGCTCCTAGGAAGCAACAGTAGGCACCTTCTCCACGAAATACAGCTGGTTGTTCTTCCTCAGACTTCCAAAGGCAGAAGGACAATTTCAGTCAAGTATTTGCAAACGTGCAGTCCACCTACCAACCAGCTAATAAACCTAATGGAGGGATACTGGAGTGTTACTGTAAGAAATCATTGACAGGGTGTCCATTTCTTCCAAGAAGAGTTTATTAAGACCTTCCAGAAACTGAAGCTGTACAGGAGCTCTGACCATCTTCCCAACCAGGACTATGGAATAGTCTAACTCAATGGCAAATACATACTAAAAATATGCAAAGGAAAGCCTGCTCCCAGAATCATGATTGGTCCCCCGAATCAAACACATTGCTTGCAAATAACGATTCTGCATATAGATGTCCTTAACCTGACCATAGACACATGCTCTGTCAGCTTAACTAAGACACCAGCCTGATTGATTTGACTTATATAAACTATTTAACACACACATTCCATAGGTGCGTCTGTATTGTTGCAGTTATGGCTCTCAGCAGTTGCAACCCTATTGAATTGAACCCTATTGAATTGAAACCCTATTTCAAAGGTTTACAATCCTCCTGCAACAGGGACAGTCAAGCTTTCTTCTTTAAGGCTGTGTTATTCTTCACTGTTATATCCTCTTAAAAGCTTGAAAATAAAATTTCGTTTCCTATCGACTTTGTCCTTCTCTAGACAGCAAACATTGTATTTTGCTGTAGTTTTAGTGCACCGCTAGCCGAAACATGTCTCTCTCCTATTTATTTCCTTCTTTTGAGCACCTACCTATATCATCATCATCAGTTACAAAAGAAGCATCTGCACAAATCTGGCAACAGGGACAGAAGGCTCTGTGAGGGGACGTGGCATAATCCCATGGAGGATAACACAAACCCCCATTTACTTTAGCCAAGCATCTCACCCAAGGACTACAGGGGCAAAGGGCTAACGTGGATGGAAAGCTACACCCAGGGCACCACGGTGCAAAGCTCATGGCTTATTCCACCCCACCAAGGAAGCAAAAAACAAAATGCGAAGGGCAGATTTTTATTAGATCTGCTCTGTTGTGGCATTCCTGAGAACTGACAACTGCAACCAGCTCCCTCATGCACAGAGCAGACCCGTCTGACAAGCAGGACTTCCCGCGTGCCCCAGCGACCAGGGGTTTGCTGAGTGGCGGTGTTGGCTGTGTACAACTATCAGGGAAGGCAGCAGCAGCCATGCTCAGAGGGAGCTCAGCAAGCAGAAGTGTGCAGGGCAAGGTGATTCAAAAGGCAGCAGGGATGCCTCACTAACAAAGACAATGAGGATACTTGCCACAGATGCACTTTTCCGTCATGCTCAAGAAATGACCAAAGGATAAGTGTTTAATTAGCATGCCATTTAATTAGCTGTCATTATATGCCCTTGCCAGAACAGCCTCTCCCTCCGGTCTGCTGCCTTACTCAACCAATTACACCTACACTAGTACCTAAAGGTCTGCTCTCCTGGGCACTGTACAGAAGGTCAGTAAGGGATCACAGTAGCAACTAGGGCAGGAAAAGGGACAATTATTATCTCCATCTCACAGACACTGATTGAAGCACAGAAGAAGTCCTGTGTAGATCATTGCTGTGTGCTCTGATGTCCACAGGCATTCAGATTTTTGCCTGAAGAACTTTAACTTATGCTTTCCCTACACAAACAGCTGGGCAGAGGGGATATTTCTAGATCCTATCCAGAATTTTGTTGCCTAACTCACAGAAGTTGTACTGAGCATCACGAGTAGTCTTGTGGGATGCAACACACTGATCCCAGCTATGGTTTTGCGTATGTCAGCACAGCCATGAAAAGCACCGTGTCCCTTGCATCTCCTTCTCCCTCCCTCACCTCTGCCCTCCCAAGATACTTACTCTCATGGGGGGCAAGGGAGACACACAACAGCATTTTAAATGGTTATGACGTGATGGTTTGGCAGGATGCATCTGGCAGAACAGGGATTTGAACCCAAGTTGCTGGTGGCCCAACCCAAGACCAATTTTCCTTTTATCTAAAATGAGACGCATAATTCCCAAGGGCAGAGACCCAGTCTCTGTGAGGATCAGAGTACAATTTGGGGCCCTGTAAAAATGACAATGGCAAAGACTGGAAGGTTATACCTCCTGCCTCCTGTGTGGGAGTAAAATTCCCTGCAAGGATATGATAAGGGACCTTGAAAAATTAACCTTGCAGAGCTCCTCATCACAGGGAGGATCCTGACTACTATTTTTACTTGGCAGCCAGGCATTTCTTCAAAATCAGGGTGATATTTCTTGCCAATTTTGAAAGTAGGACAAAGTTCCATCTTAACTTCAATACCTCCTTAAATATTAAACAATTTATAATGTGCTAAAATTGTTAACAGATTGCACCAAAGCTTCAATTCTAAATTAATACCAACTTCCCACCCACTGCCTCCCTGGGCAAAATCTTGGAAGGACAGAAGAAGCAGATTAACATTTCAAAGCTGAGCCCCAGCCTTCCCTTAGTTATCGCTAGGTCTCCAGGGCAAACAGTCACTTCCCTTGTTGAGCTTTCAGGAATGCAGATGGCCTGTTCTTGTTGCGGCAAAATCCCGTCACCCTTAAAGGGATATTGGTATCTCAGCGAACCGCAACAGGAGTCAAATCTGATATACCGTACGAAGGACTCAGCATAAATCTGAGAATACAGGAAATGTAACACACTAAGAAAAAAAAAAATTTGCAGGCAAGTTAAAGAAAGTAACTGTTTAAAGAAATATATTTGCTAAACAGAGGCATCAGATTTAAGTGTGAACTGCAGGCCATAGTCTCTCTAAGAGGTTTTGAAACATGAGCAGTGCAATATTAACCACTGACAACACTCAAGTATTAAAAAAATGTTTTACTTGCACAAATTACATTTTCTTTCACTTAAACACTTATTCCAAAAATGGTCATCACTGGATCCAAATTCTAAGGATCACATATTCGTCTACTACCATTACCGCATTTCAGAAAACCCATACCCCTAATTTCATGTGTCTAATGACTGGAGAGCACAGAAAACTCCTGCGTTTAATTTTCTGGCTGCATTTATAGTACATGGAAATATTCAAATGAACCAAGGAGATTCCTAGGCAATCTCTGCTTTTCATCAACCACAGACAGCTACCAACCCTCATCTAGGATGACACCTCCCCAGCCATAAAGTGCAGTCATTACCTCCACATACATGCCTACTGCCTCTGGAATGTAGTTTCATATCTCCTGCTTTGCTCCAGCTCTTATTATTTCTTTTGCAGGGAGTTTTGAAAGATGCAATTACTATAGAGAAAAGCTGATAAAAGTCCTTCATTTCAAATTGTAAGTGTGCCTCAAAAATTTCTGTAAGCGTTCTCTGTTAAAACAAAAAATGTTTTAGAAATACTCTGAGGCCTCCATTTTTAAGATCTGAGAATATTTAGTATTAAGTTCTGGATTCTTTTTACAGAAAAGCCCAATGATCTGTAATGTGTGTCAAATTCATGTAGTATCACAATGCTTGACATGGAAAAAGTCTCCAATGAAAGGAAATATTTGTAAATATACCTACCTAAAGAGGGATCCTACATATATCAAGTAACAGCCAGTCACAAAACCAGTGAGATGTTTTATGTACAAATATTGCTAGGTTATTTGCTATTATAACTGGTTGCTAATGTAAGAAGCCATTTGGGTATAGAAATATTAATATTAATCAGAAATTAGTTAGTTATCTGGGAATACTAAAGCAATATCTTACCAAACCCAAAAAGACATGAGTTATGCCTCCAAGGATGGATAAGAAGAATCACAGTGTCTTCTCTGATGACTAAGAATCATGTAATTTCACCAAGAGACTATTTCAAGAACACAAAGACTTTGATATAGAAAATACAAGTGCTGAGACTGATCCGAAAGAGCTACCCTCTGATAAAACCGCGCAAAAACTGAGAGTGCAGAGACTGAGACAAAGAAAACATCAAAGCTCTATTATTAAAGAAATGAAAAAGCTAAACAGTTTGACCAGAGACTCTAGAAAAATCAGACTTCCCACTTTTGGCAGAAACATGACATCAGATCAGCAGAGATGGATCCCTCCGGACCCTTAGGGTTCACACAGGCAAACCATGGTGGCTCCGAACTGTGCAAGCTGAACCGTGGTAACCACGAACGTGCATGCTCTTCTGAGTGGAAAATACTTGGCACAGTCACATCTCAATTAGCAGTGGGCAATTTATCCAGGGTATGGATTAACCAGGAGACACACGAAGATGCCAAAGTTGGCGTCGCGTGGAGCTGCCGATGCTATTAGCTCAGGAGCAGCACTAGAGGACAGCTGAAGTGGTTTATGTACGTGCCCAGCTGAAGAAGTTACTGTGTCTGCCACATTCATGGGGAGCAAAGTTCCACCTAACAAACCACACAAGTCCGAGCCAGCTTTGGGCACAGACAGTCCCAATGTCTCAGCTCTGTGCACCTGACCAGCCCTGCCTGGAGACGCCAGCAATGAGTCCCAGCACCCAGCTAACCCCTGCAGCAGCAGAGCCATCACGGAGTAAGGCTCAGCCCATCGACCAAAGCTCTGGGGACCACAGTGGACCTCCAGCCTCAAGTCTCCTTGCCTGCTGTTCAGAGCTGGCTCTGCAGAGCCACCCGAGTGCACCTGCACAATGACAGCATTGGCCAGGCCGGTGTAAAACCTGGGTGCATCCACCCAACCCTGCTAGCCCAGAAAATAGAGACCTGAGTCTCATCCAAATTAGCTAAGCGCTAAATAGGCTAACAATGCATTTAAGCTGCCTTACAACTGCAAGACACTGCAACTGCATATATACCAAGGAACTGTTGCAGCAGTGCATGTACACCTTACATGCTCACATGTCCTCTGACATAGACTTACTCCTTCATGCACTCTCACAGCCAGGACTAAAGCATGCTCCACCTGCTCTCCTGAGCCTTCACAGGCAAGCAGCAGCGAGACAGCTGAGAAGGAGAAAGCAGCTGTAATTTAGCATCATGAAGCAGTGGTCTTCCAATCCACTGCTGCTTGCTAGGACCGTGGCAGCATTAGCATGAAAGACTGCAAGCAGACCAACAGGGACTCAGACTGAAAACTTATACAATTTGCAATTTGCAATTACAATTACAATTGCAATTTGAATCCAATATTTAGAATTTTTTGCAGTTTAGGGTATTAGCGACATTTCCACCAAACATCCGTTTGTTTACACATGTTATTCCTGAAAAGGATGTGTCACAACTAACTTTAATAAACAAAGAGTAGGATTTAATGGCATTTTTAGATTCTGAGTATTTATTAACAGGCCTGTCATGAATGCTTCATTTAAGCAACTGAATTTACTTGGTATAATAACATTTAGTTAAGATTAGTTATCTCTGCTAATGTATAAACTGTTTAAGTTATTGCAGATAAATGAGACTCAGCAACCTTTCAATTGATACCAGAGTCACCAACTTAGCATATAAAATGCTCATGACGTCTGCAACAGGACTCACTACTGATTTTAGAAATAGTATGTAGCAGTTTTAATTTACTAAAGACAGCACCTGCACCAAAGCAGAGTTAACTGTGAGTAACCCCTAATGGGAGGAGGCACGGAAGAGGATGTGGATGCCTCTCCCATCCTCCCCTGTCTGATGAGGATAGACCATTCAGCAAGGCAGGGCAAAACCTCCAGGAAATACATATAATGGGAGTCACTATTAAGCCTTAATCAGCTTTGAGAGAGCATTAAGACTTGGCTCATTTTCCTTTTCATTTTAGTGATTTTGGTGATAAAATTACTTAGCTCTGAACACTACAAAACGCCCTTTTCTATGCCACATAGGATACTGTCATGTTTCCCCTTGCAGTGTTTTCCATTAATTTGCACAAATTATCTCTTCTTCTTCTTTTAAATGATGCTAAAATAAACAATGAAAATATACAAAGGAACCTATATTCTCTTATTGAATAATTAGATACTATCTTTGAATACACAACCAAAGTCTGACATCCAATAAATCCAAGACAAAGCTTCAATTAGCCCAGATAATGCCCATAAACCCAGTAGTGCTTTACAAAGATATGTAAATGTCAGCACCTTTATTTTACATGTAGAAAATGGAGTGCTGAGAGCAGACATGGTCAGATCACATCATGTCCAAGAATCCAGACCCCTTTATCTCCAGACTAACTAGCATCTCTTGTAACAGTGTTCCTCCTCATACTAACATTCAATTTTGCCATAATATACACCAACAGACAGGAAACATTACCCCTAATCCTTTGGAAACAGCTGTGATTTTTCTGTAAAACAACTGAGTATACATTCATTCTGCTTATTTGCAAGTTCTGTGAAATGCTGCTCTTCCAATTAAAATATACCTCTAAAGATTAAAAAAAGAAATTAAGAACATTTTATTTTCTTAGAAAAAAACAATCAAGTTTTGGACAACAACCAAAAACATTTCAACTACTATCTTTGGCACTCAAAAGTGAAGTATTCAGAAATCCAAGATTTTATAAGTCTTTATCTGATTTGAAAAATATAAATATCATTAAGCAACAAAAATTGCTGAATGTAGAACAAGACACAGAAACAGCTGGGCTACAACTGAAGAGAGATCCAGACACGTAGTGATTATTTTCTGTCCTTTGGTAACATCATCTGCCCTCATAAAAGGACAGCACACACAGGGGAAAAAAACAGACTACGAGTCCATTTGCAGATACAAAGCAAAAGTCTGCTCTTCCTACACCAAAGCAGCATAACAAGCAGCCACTAAACAGCAAACCAAGGCATGCACACCAAGATTCAGAGAAAGCTTTGGTTTACTTCAACAATAACTCATGCTAATCTCTGACAACCCACAATCCAGCTTCATCCAGGTAAAACTACTGCAGAAATCCAGAGAGAGGAATCAGGCCTCCGCCACACTGCAACATGCAGCAATGAGAAGAAATGACTGGTGCAACAGAGGGTGAGCAGAGTTAACAAGCACCATAGCACAAGGAGTTGCTCAACAGTAAAAATAAACTTGGAAAGAAAAGAAAGTGGTTAGTCACGAGGGATTGTAATAGCCCATAGTAAACAGTCCGGTTCATCAAATAAACAAAGCAAATACCCCATGCTGCAAGATGCTGGGGAATTCTTTGAAAGGAAGTGCAAGCTCTCCACTTTCAGTGCATGCAGTCAGTGAGTTTGGTGTTGAGAAGCCCCAGCTCCCACAAGGGAATATTGAACCTCTCTCTCAATGCACTGAAGATGGGCACAGCACGTGGCTTACAACCCTGAACATAAACAGCAAGGTGCATACGCACACTCGATTTACCAGTGGATTTAGAGAGACTTGCAAAAGTAACTTCAAAAAATAAAATCTCCTTCATCTAACTCTAAGACCTTACCAGCTCCTATTTCTCAGTTACAAACTGTCAGTGCCTTCTGTTCTGGATTTAAAAAATAAAAGCTCAGTGCTGCAAAGACTGCATCCTGCAAGGAGTCCCAATTCAGCACATTAGGTTATACAGGAAAAGCCTCTGAAGGCTTTGGACCTATATCTGTGGTTTGAGGAATGTGCAATTAAAATCAGCTGCTCCTAGTGGCAGAAGGGTGGAGGCTGACAATAATAAACCACAAGCTCCCGTACAGTCATTTGAAAGAAGTGTCTTCTCCCCAACTCTACCAGATACTAAATTAGAAACAGTTCTGGCAGCATTTTGCCTGCTGCTCATAAAGCGAAAGGGAAGAGACTTGCTAAAATTCAGCTGACAGGTTTTTGCGTTTATCCTAGATTCAACCACATGCAAGTCTGTTGAGTGTGAAAAGTCCCTGCACTGGCTTCAGTCAACAAGAAACAAAAGGCCCAACCAAGCACAGTGCTGTGGGCCCTTCATTCACAAAAGCATAGATTTCTCCATAAAAATGTCTCCATCGGACTGCGTGTGATAAGAGTCTCAGATGAATTACCATAAGCAGGTACTGTGGGCAACTGTCAACAGAGAATCAGTGCTGATCTTATCTGGATCAGAACTATCTATGGAAGTGCTCAACACGATGAGCAAGATGCACTGGATAGGAGAGACCACATCTGCATTATCATCAAAAGTCCTCCAGTTCCACGCTGCACACTCAACAGTGCAACTTGCTGCCATTGTGGAGATACTCACATGAAACTCATTCACATGGCATTATTAAAATATCCATACATTTTTGCATAAATTTCCTATTTAAACCCACACTATGCACCCTACGCTAGGCTTTCAAACCAGTATGGCTACACAAAACTGCCATGCAGATTCAGGGCCTTCTATTTCTTCTCTGTAAAAGTGTAACTACACATAAACTTCTGAACTTTTCCAGAGCAAATAGCTATTTCAGCTTCACAGCAGTAATGCTTTCTCTCCACATAATGTTTGTTATCAAATCAGGACAGGCAGGCACAGCAGATTCTGACGGATGCCTAAGGGAGAGAAATTAACCCAAAATTCAGTACAAGCAAACCTCTGTCATATTATGCAGCCTCAGGATATAGACTCACGACTTAACTAAATATACTTTTCCTACAAACTATCTCCTACGAACTATCACTCCATGTTAATCATGCTTCTGAAGGGCATCTCTGCTTAGCACAGAATTTAAGATGACAAGCTAGGAGCTTATCACATCAACCATCACGCAATGCAGTTTGATAGGAAAGGCTCAGAGCCTGCTTCCAGTTAGCATGACCTTTTCCAGGATTTTTATAGATTCTTGTATATATTTACTAGAAAACACAACAGCAACAGGATAATAAGAGATACCAGAACCGAAGACAGGGCTGACAATACTGTGACCAACAAATCTGATCCTGCATTAAGAATTACATGTGAAGATCAATGGGACTAAAGCTTTGAGCATGCACACTTTGATGATGGCAGAATGAAAAAACCTTAGAAATAGGAAAAAAAAGTGGAAGAGACAATTCAGAGAGAAAGGAGGTGATACAAGAAAAAACAATTATCAAAAATATGGCTGGCTGAGGAACAGCTTGGAGAGGTACACAGAAGAGATCTTGCTTTATGAAAGCAATGGGGAGTAGAAAGGCAGTTCAGCTAACTTCTTCCAAGATGAAACCACTTGTGAGACAAGTGAGGCACAGAAGCTTATTTGTGGACATCCAGTGGGTCCTTCAAAAGTAGGCATCTATTCCTCAGCTATCCATTGCTGCAGGGAAGTGGATTAAATGACCCTGAGTGCTCCATCCAGTGTACTCCGCTAATAGCCGGGGTCCCTCCCTATTGCCTAATACTGCATTATGCAAAAGACTATACAGAACTGCCAAGTCAGGGCTTTGCATTATCATTCCACACCCCTACAGAGATTGCTTCGATAAAGCATCAGCCCTGGACACGCCGCTCTCATTAACCCCTCCTCCTTCGTGCTCACTCACCATTAAGGCTGGGCACACAACTGACAAAGCCAGCCTTCTGGTCTCCTGGTACTCACAGAGCTGATGCAGAGGGAAATGACAGGAATTCCAGCCCTCTTCAATCCCCAGTGACACTGGCACAGCCGGATCTCCTTAAAGATGAACTTTCAGTCTGCAGAGAAGTCATTCTTCTAAGCTAGGGGTCAACTTAGTCTTGGAGATCCCTTTTGAGATGATACTAGCTCCAAGGATGCATTTGTGCTCTGTATGAGAAAGCTTTAATGCATTACATTGGACACAGAGCAGTACATGCACTGAGGAAACTCTACAGGACCCTACTCCAAAACAAGAAAAGAACTCCTGTAAACTCAGAACACTTGTACAGACTATCAAATTCAGGGCACATTTCCAGTACTGCCTGACCTAATCAACCCTCTCTGAAGAAAACAAGATGCTATAATATTTGTTTTCTAAGTTGACTGCTGCAAAAGAAACTGCTATGACCTGAAGCAACAACCCAAATCAAAATAACACTTCCAAAACCACAGTTCCAGCCTGAAAAAGTTTGCTGAACTCTTGAAATTTTTACCACCATGCTGAATAAATTTGGAAGGTTACTGGTAGGCCATGCAAGAAAATCTGACTTCAGAAAGCATGATTCTGACAACGTGGCCTACATTTCAGCCACTCTTGAAAGTGGACTGTAAACTTGTAAGTAAATACACGTTCCTGAGCAATAACCACATTCAACTTTCACAATAACATTTAAAATACCTCTGAAGAGTAGATGAGCCACTGTGGTCCCACTCTCAAGAGTGACAAGAAACACAAGAAAACAGCTACCTGAAGTGCAAAGAGGTCTTCATAGAGAGAACGACACATGCACATGGAATTTAATGCCCAGTCCAGGCTGTTCTGGGATAAAACAACTAACATCTGGTCAAGGGAGCCCCTTGTCCTACAAAGATTCTGCAGAAACACAAATTCCCAGCCACACCAACTGATGTGCAAGACAGAGACCTCCAAAATTAGCGGGTTTTGCATGGAATTATTTTCCTCAGTGTTATCAGGGTCGCTTAGGTCAACAACCTGTCAGCACTGCAATTTCTTTCCAAAGGGTAATCAAAAGAACTATGCACACCTTCTTCAGTCTTCCATGTTCCAAGCATTACTTACAGTTGTATGATGAGAGACACTGCCTCCAATATTGAGGTTTTTGAGAAGCTGGGGAGACCCTCCATACTGCCCTGAGATCTGCTTCCTGACTTCAGCGGCCACAGTTCTGAAACGAGACAGGGACAACATTATCTCTGTAAAAGAATTACAATGAAGATGATATATCAATACACTTTACCTTGCTGTTGGAATGAAACCAAATACTTAGTGCACTGGTTAGAATAAGAGTGTCACTGGCTGGTGAGAACAGACCTTGTATATTAAATTCCCAGAGAATCACAAAATTCTCAGAAGTCTGCATATACACGTTCTTAACAGCAAGTACATTTTTTTTCCTTTTGTGAACTGCTCTTTTGTGCACATCTGTGGCAATAAAATGCATGTGACACTGAGCACAAATAAACTTGTTCCCGGCAGGCTCTTTCCAGTTCCTACCAAGGAAAGCTCTCCTCCAGTGCTCTCCGCACCCCTCAGCAGTTCCAAGCCCGGTCACCCACCCGCTCCTGTGCTCTGCTCTCTCATTTTCATCCCTTGCCTATTTTTGGTTTTTGCAGTCACAGAGATGAGGACCGGCAGCCACTTTCCACCCAATATCCAACGCCTTCAACAACCAGCTCAGGGGCAGAAAAGCAGTCCCATGCAGGGTGGGTTGAAATGTCTAGGGAACAACACAGGGGAAACAAACGACCGGTCAGAACAAAAAACTGTTTCTCCTTTCATGTAGGAAAGGTAGTGGTGGGACTATGGTGACTAGCAGAGGGGACACACGAGGTACTAGCTAGAAGGGCACAATGCCTTACGGTCTCTGCCAGAGACAAATCCGACCACTGGGCAACTTTTCTCACCAGGAAGGAAAAACACAGATCAATCCTTCCATGCCTGGAGGGTAAAATACATCCTGTGCCCCTCTGGTGTTTTCTATTTTTGCCAATAAGCCACGTTGTCACTGGTAAGCCTAAAAACACAACAGTTAGTAAACCCACCATGAGAACATCTCAGCAAAAGCACATCAGAGAGGGAAATGCTGATAGTCAAAAAGTCTGTCTTAACAAACAGCCATGGGTCAAGCCCTAAATCAACCATCCACAGTGCTCCATCTTGTAACCCGGCAGTAAGCTGCAGCTGACCTCGGCAGAAGAGCTGGGATAGCCAAGTTTTTGAGTATGGTGGAGATGTTTTTGTTTCAAAAGCAAACCCAAAGCCTAGATTCTTCCTACAAAAAAACGTTTTGCTGAAAAGCTGCTGACTAGTCCTGGTCTACAGGACCTCACCAACATGAGAGTACTCTTCTCCAGGAGTCAATGACCAATTTATCATGGACAAACACACTCCCAACCGTCATTCACCGCACCGCAGCGCTGCAGTCCGCTCTGTCTCCCAGAACAAAGTCCCAGCTCTCAAAGAGACACTAACCAGTGCGTAACACAGATGAAGAGGCTGCAAGGACATGGGTGATTTTTTTTTCTGCTGTACCAGCAGTCTTTGCAGGAACAGCATCACAGCTAACAGACTCGCTCCTGATCTCACTCCGGGAATGCACTGTGTATCAGCATGGTGCACAGGCTGCTAAAACCCTGTCAAGTAAAGATGTTTAAACCTCCCCTGAACAAAACCTTGACATCAGGGTGGGTTCCCAGCTTCGGGACTGCTGTAGCAGTGAACACTGGTGGGCAGGAATGGGGGCAGGTGGAGGCAACTGATATCAATGGAAGAGAAGGGAACTCTAAAAGGGAACTAGCTGGGACAACCAAGCCTACCATGGAAAGCAGATGTTTCCTCAGGCCAGAGTATGAGAGTAAGATTAGCTAGGGGAAGCATTATTTTGTCTTTTAAAAAAGCAGACTGTAGAAGGAAAAAAAAAAAGTTCTATGTATTCTGGCTACAAGAAGCCATTTGCTTCATGTTTGCCTTTATCCACAGGAGACTATGTTTTCACCTCTAGAGGGTGGCTTCTGAAAGCAGACCAAACAGCTCCTGCTGGGGATGGACAACATTCAGGCTGTCTGATCGCCCTAGGAAGAACCGTCTTCCCTGCTCCCACCATGCGCACACATACACTCACAGACACGCGCACAGGAGAACAAACCATGCATGCTGCTAGCATTTATCGGAATATTTGGAATGTATTAAAATGGCTGCTTGGCATGGAAAACACTACGCATCTGTGGCTGACGAGATTTAAAAGCTTGCCCCTGGGTTGCAGACGATCTCTGCTTTAAACCCGATCTCTTACTTGGTGTGTGTTTTGTGTAATTCCTGACGATACGCAGAAGAGAGCCCTTCACCACATGGCTGGCAGGAAAAATCAGAACCCACATTTCGCCATGGAAATCTTTCCTCATTTTCAAGAGACATACATTGTTTCCAGATGGAATGTATAGCCAGAGGAGGAAACCCATCCTCAGCTGTGAAACCACAGCTGATGCCTAGCCACGTTACTAAGCGCTGCTCCTCCTGCATGCAGTGGCTCCTTATGAACCTGAGACATGCTTTGTGATAGACTCCAGAGGGGTTCTCAGTCCTTTCTTCTTCTATGTGTTGGCCTCAGCTGGGCGGCTCTGCAGCGGCTGGGAGCTGTGCTGTATTTGGAGCACAGCCTGCCAATACACCTTTAACTCCAGCTACTATTGTGCTTTGCCCCAACTTGAAGCACAAGCAAGCTTGGCTGCAATTTTAGCTTTGCTTAGGGGCACTATGAGTTTGCATGGATGCTATCACACTGCCCGACATCATTCCCACTGAAAAGGTCATTTGATGCAATAGGGGAAGAAACATGGTAAAACAAAAGGGTGGCTTCTGACCATGTGCTGTATATCGATGGCGGCTCCATGTTGCTGCCCCATTAATAACCTCACTGGATATTAAAAATTCCCCGGAAGCATGATCACAGAAAGTCAGAACTGAACAGCCTCCAATTGCTTTGACCAAGCCACCATCATTACTTTCAAGTCTTAAGTGGTCCTACCTCTCTAGCTTTCACAATTACCAATCAAACCTCTCCCCACATGAAGTAACTGGCTACTGTCTAGACCTCAAAATTCCTGAGTGTAGTCTGCAGGACTTACTACTACTTACTCCAAGCCTGCAGTCTAATCCACAGCTCTTGTTGGCTACCTTCCGGTATCACTGCATTCACAGATGTATCGAACACCATTTCCCCTACTGGAAAGCATCATGCTTCTGGCATTTAGAAACCATCTTCTAATGTAATCTGATCACCAAGTGTATTTATGGGTAATCTATACCCATTTGGTTTTGTGCCAACATATTCAGTTAGGTTCAACAGCCCTCCTCCTACTCCTTTCTCCTTGCAAGGTATTCACAAAAATTAGTCATATCCCCTCCCAGCCTTCCTTCTGCAAGGCTAAGCAAGGTCAAATCCTGCAACAGGCTTTCTGCTCCCTTGATCACCCTGATGGCTCCAGATAAGGCCTGACCAAGGTTTTGTAGAACCCAATGAGTATTTTCCTATTGAGAAAACACCTCAGCTGACTACTTGTTGGTCTGCGTTCTCACTGCTTCATCACAGAGGTTCAGAGTTTCCCTAAATACACTTGCCTTCTCCTCCTCCATTTCCAAAAGCTGTTTGTCCATGACAAATGCCATCTATTCATGACTAGTCAGTTCATGTTATATTATAACCCTGAACACTATTTCTAACGAGAAGCTATGCTTCCTAAACCAACTTAGGTTAAAAAGTGTATTACACAAAACCCAACCAGAAAAGAGAAATAAATCTCAAAATAGTCTCCAAATGAAATACAAAAAATCCATTTGGCAGAACAGAAGAGCCATTAAAGCTCTTGATAATTAAAAGGGCAAATAAAAAACTGCCTCTTTAATAACCATCTTGTATTCAACAAGTAACCTGGGATCCTTAGACAAACGTTCCAGTTAATTACAGCCCACAGCCTCATGAATGTCTATGTTCAAAATACATCTTCCCTAGTCACTTCCTTTCTGACCTTCTTCACGGGTTAATTATTGTGTGTGCATGTGGTTCACACAGGAAAAAAAAAAAAAAGACAAAGGGGAGGAAAAAAAATCCCCTTGGAACTGGCTTCTAAAGCAAAACAAGACTGGTCATTCTCAAAGTACTCTGAGCTGTAAATAACAAAATGAAAGCATTTGTTTGCACTTCCATGTTTCTTTACTACACACAAAAATCATTTCTGTTTCTATGCGGCCTACCCGGTCAAAACCAAAAATTGTTCCTTTTTTTTTTTTTTTTTAAGCTTAAGAAGCATACTGGAAATATCTGTTCTTTTTGCCTTCCCAAGAAAAGGCTCACCGAGACCTGTCCAGTTATGCCAAGCAAGGTTATGGACTCTTCCCTTTCACAGAAAAGGTGGGTCAGGATACAGTCATCTAGCTCATCTGCTGCAGTGATTTGAGGAAGACTCTCTTTTCCATAGCCCTCCCCATTTTGAAAGAGCAACGCAAATTGTTTGTTTCTCCCCATCCCGCTAATTACAAAACAATTACTCCTGCCTGTTCCTCATCTTGTGTGTCACATGCAGTAACTCTACATTCAGCGAGCCTTTGCCTCTTGAGAAAGACAGCCTGGTACAGTGATGCATCTGCGCCAATCCATAGCAAAGCTGCTTGTTCTCCCTCTGCAGCAGAGAAAATTGTATTTACACAGTTTACTTTTTAAAGTGAAAGTATCCTTCTTTGTTCAGCCAGCTCACTCGCATACAACTCTGCACGTGGTTGGAGGCATCTATCCTACTTTAGTCACTATGCTTGTGTTTGAATCCCCAAAGCCGAATGCCACTGGCCAGTTGCATCCGTCTTGCCACTGCAATTGAGATGACCTGTCCCTCCGTCCCTACGTGCTCTGCCTGGGCTCTCCTGCCTGCGAAACAGACCGCTTCATCCGGCTTGAACCACAGGGTGAGTCACCAGGTATGCATCGCAGTGAATGAGGGAACCTGCTGGAGGGGGAGCTCTGGCCTTGAGCTACCCTGCCAGTTCAGCTGTGCCCTGGATGCAGCCTTCCTCCTAAACCTGAGGTCCTGTTTCCTTCACAGTGAACTCCTTCCCCTTCGAGTGCAATGGGTTTGATTTACAACCCCAAGCTGAGGAAATAACCAGCCTGATCCTGACTGCTGTGGGGTAAGTGTGGGTTCTTAAATTAACACAGAAGATGAGCAGCAGCATGTTCCCTTTTTCCTTACCATTGATTAAAACAGAAAACACCACACAACGCTACCTGTGGTGCTCTTCTGATAATATTTGATTATTAAGGCTGAAAGCGTCACCCCTAGGCTGCAGCAAAGTGAATGAGCTCCCAAGACACCTTACTGTGAAAATCACCACAGGACTGGATTCTTCAGGAGAGATCAAAGTCACATCTCACATTAAAAAAAACCCAACCAAACAAGGAAGCCTTGTACAAAGAAGCAGCTTTGTAGCGGAGCCCTAGAGGTGAACTGTTCTCCCTGCCTTCTCGCTTGCTTTAAGCAGTCAGAGATTTTCTTAGGCTTCCCAGAGCGCTGCCGACTCCCGCGCGAGACATCCACAATGGCTGAACAGGGGCAGACAATGTGACTTTTGGAGAACAGAAAAAAGCTGCTCTGGAGCTTCTGTTAAAAATACTTTAAATTATCCGTGATGGTGTTTTGACAATGCAAATGGCATCTGGATGTGGGAAGAGAATAAACTGCAAGGAATACCCTGCTGTGACCATTACATTTCTGGCCTGATTCGGTGCTCATGGAAGCCAATGACAGCTTTGCTATCAGTTTCAGTGGGTGCAGGTTTCACACCATCCCTGTTTACCCTGAGACAGCGCAAAGGTGGCTGTCGGTCTCCCTGACACATCGTTCAGGCAATGTAAAAGGGCTCTAAATGAACACAAATGTAAATTTAGTCTTCCCAAGTTACCTTTTACAGTACCCCATCAGCGTAAAGGGAGCTTCAGCAGAAATAAGATGCTAGCTCTGAATGTAGTGAACAGAAGTGTTTTCCCCTGGATTCAAAACCATAAAGACAAACAAGCTGTGATTACTCCAGAAAGTTGTCCATATACAACGTAAGAGCCCTGGATGATGGGGAATTTCCAGATCACTGAACGTCTCAGAGCAGGGTCACCCCCCTTCAGCCAGGGCTCTGCTGAAGACCACCTCATCCCCAGACAGCAGTGCCTCATGGCACCGTGAGGTTCCCGTTCACACGGAAGCACCTTGGAAGAAGGGGCTGGACCCATGAGGGTTAAAACAATTTTCCCCAGACTCCGTCAAGAGCTGGGGACAGGAAAACTGAAAATTCTCAGCATGAGAGTAAAGACCAGTGGTAAAAATCACACTCTGGTCTTTGTGTGAGGCTGAAATGCATAGCAAAACAGAGGGTAAGGCAAGTATGTTATTCCAAGTCAGAAGGGTCCTCTTTAACTGTGGGAGCGGTAAAGGAAGAGCAAAACTCTTTCCAAGGAAAGACACTTTCAAAATGGTGATGGTCTGACCAAAGAAGCAGTTCTGAATTCCCTAGATAACCCAACCTCAGGATGGTCCAAGAGCAATGACAGGGGCTCACATGAAAGGCTGTATGAGTTTGCCTCACCTGTGTATGTTGCATGATGTTTAAAGGGTGATTTTCTTTTTCTGTATTTGAACTCTGAAAAACCTGCACAGTTTTTCTTCAGTCTGCCCCTGGAAAGACTGGAGTGCTGGGATACAACATGCTTCAATTACTGGGACATTCAGGAACTCAGAACTGACCATTTTGGTGGTGGGGCTTCCATGTCCCATTTTTCTGCCAAGTGACCCCATACCCAGAAAATGTACTGGGATAATGCAACTGGGAATCTGAGGTGCACACAGGTGAAGGGGTGACTGCTCGGTGGGGATAGGGCAGCACAACCCCAGAGGGGCCAGACACGGCACTCAGCTGGGTTGGTACTGAACACACAGCCCTGCTGAGAGTAAACAGCAGTTTAGCTGGTTCCTCCAGAACAAAGTATTGACTGTTTTTTATTGAGATATCTTAATGCCTGAAATTTATCTCTGCCAGCGCGGATCCTGCCTTCTGCTAACTCTCCTCTAGTCCCCCAAACACCGTATGAGCTGAACAGGGGTACTAAATAGAAGTACATCTGTTCTTACACTGAGATGGAAACAATAGCATACAAGCAGCTACAGAAGTATGATGATGCTGGAGAAGAACGTGTTCCAATACCGTTTAATAAAAAATTTATTACTAATATATTTCCAATTAAAAATTAACAATTTCAGGTATTATTAACGCACTATAGTAAGTTTAACTCAGGAGTTTCTTCTGATGGAGTCAAGAAGAATTAGTAGGTACATGTGATGGCCAAAGTTCAGGCCAAAAATCTGTTCTAGTTGGAAGCCTTCCAACAAAAATGCAGCTTGACCTAGTCAGAAAGATACCTTGTAACAAACAGCCTTAAAAAGATATTTTGAAACTGCTGTAGCAGTCATTGATAGCTGCTATCCCCAATATTTAAAGACTCCAGTAGTAATAAACAGACACCGTATGGCACTGGAGTTTTGTATATACCCTTGAGGAGCATCGCACTGGTTGAAGAAAGCACAGGCAGTAAATCAGGGCTGTGAAGACCACATCTGTGGTCTTTCTAAGAAACAGAGCAGCCAATCTCATGTTTCTTTTTCTACCACTACTGTAAAAACCAACTTAGAAGCTTGCATCTGTTTGGTAGGTAGGTCTTAAAGATCCACCTTCGTGGATCTGAATTACATCCCATTTGAATTACACGCTATCAGGCAAACCAAGAGCAGCATGGCTATTTCCTGTGAATAAGACAAATGCTACGTCTACCTCGATGAGTAAGCCAAACCGGAGGGCAGAGTGTGAAAATGTGATGGATCTATTCTTCTTTAAACAATGGAACTGGGGAGGGCTTCCAGCAGCCACCAACACAGTTCTTGGGACTTCCGTATGCTGCTTGCTTGAATCTCTCATCCTCTGAAATAGTAACATTCAGAGCAGCATATTCTGTGTCAGCACGAGAAAGGCTACAGCTCAGTCTGGGCACCTCTGGGTACAACATCTCTTCTGCCCACAAGTTTTTGCCTTCACATGCATTGAATGTGCAGCCCATGAACTAGGAACTTTAGATTTCTCAGAAAACAACACTACAGTATGGGAAATCCCAGAGAGAAATACAGCAGTCTTATAAATAAGCGTAAAAAAAAGAGTTGGAGATGCAACAGCCCTGCTCCAGGAGGAGCCAACCTCATTGCAGACCACCTGGGTCCTTCTGCAGACACAGCCTGCATGAATAGTAAACTCCATAAATGAATCTGACGTGTCAAAAAGACCACCTTGGCCTGCACACACACGCACTGCTGCTGTTTGGTTGGTCCGAAAACACATTGAGCGGATTAGATCAAAATGTGCGCAAAGGTGGCACATCTGTGCTACTGCCTGATGAACTTACTGCACTGAGCTAGTGCCTGACGCAGGCAGAAACATGAGCACCCACAGCGGTCACCCCAGGGCCATTTTATTTAACTTCCTGCTGCTCTTACTTCTAGTGCTTGTCTCGCATGTGACTATTTCTATGACTACAATCAAGAACCAGGAAAAATGGTCTGGCAGCAAACCCAGCTCTCTCCAATCCTGAAACCTTGATCTGTCACATTAACCCCTGGCTGGTGCACATCAAAGTCTGCAGAGAACCATGAGATAGGAGCAATGTTTTCACCCCGTCTTCAGATCCTGAGTGGGGTGGGATTGATGCCACTCTTCCACCTACTACCTAGACTTTTCCTCTGACCTCCTTTTCCTTTGCCCGTGACCCTTCTCAATCATAGCTTCTGTAGCAGCAACTATTTGTACCTACAGTTTTCTTATTCAATGGCATGAAAATGACACTACTTTCCACAGCCCCCCTGAATAGCACCAGTCAAACTGATGGTTCCCACTTTCACTCTGCTGCTAGTTACAGCTAGGAGAGGTACCACGGACACCAAAGGCTATCTGGTCAGACCTGCAAACAAAAAAACCTGTGGTTCCCACCTGGAACCGCATGCCTAACTTGGAACATAGATCTGCAGAAATTTGGTATTAGCAGGGAATTTCCTATAAATACTCCTCTTTAAAAAAACAAAACCAAACAAAACCTTTGCAAAACACAGGGACGTTTAACGCTTCCAGTATCAAATAGCTTTGCACGTCCGAGGAGCTGTGCTAACATTAACCAGCTGCTTATCACACACAAAAGGAAGGGACCTATTCTCTCCATTTTGCAGGCAGCAAGGAAGCGAGCAGGCAGGTTTGCTGCTCCCCGGTACAGGGGGCAGCGCCCGGACAGGGCTCCGGCCGCCCGTCCCCGGCGCCCCCGCCGCAGGAGGAGGGAAGGCGGGCTCGGCG
>WAAD01022071.1:3434-13484 GCA_013389945.1 Fregata magnificens | reverse complement strand
TACCCGCAGACGGCGTCCCGGGCCCGGGGCTGCGCTCCCGGCCAGCCCGTCTGTGCGTGTCTTGTAAGGTCAGGAGCGCGCTCGGGGCTCTCCCGCTTCCCCGAAGCCCCTTCCCGGTGCGCCTGGTGTGTGGGCGGGCGTGCGCCCGCCGTGCTCATACCGCCGGCGGGCGGCTGTGGTAACCGCGCTGCCGCCGACGGCTCGGTGGCGGGTTAGGAAATAACCGGGGCCGCCAGGCAGCTGGTGCCCCTTTCGCTTCCCGCCGGGAGGCGGTTTGGGATTCCCCCCCCGCCGGCCGTCTGCTGACAAAGCCCGCTGGAGTCATTGTGAGGATACAAAGACCTGCCTCCCCCGGCTGTGGGGAGCCGGAGCAGTAACGAGCGACTAGAGAGGCGGCTTCTCTGCGGACGGCTCTTGCTTGGCTTTGAGTCCTGGGTGGATAAAATGTTCGGTCTTTGCTACAGGATTAAAAAAAAAAAAAAAAGATGTTTTTCTTCACCTGCCCTTTACAAAGTGTTATTTCTAACTGTCTGTGTCTATAGCTGGAAAGGGGTAACTCCTTAAAAATGATTCTTACATTATTCTCTGTCAGGGACTTCTGTGTGGGTTTTGCTGACTGTCATCGCTGCTAGTTCAGTTTCTTTCCAGGTAGAAAAAAAGTGAAGGGAGTCTTCGTTCTTAAATTAATTAATAAAGAGAGTCACATTTAGACTTCATTCATCCCTTTTGCTGTGGTTGCATTGGCAGGTTAGGTTGCTTTTCTCTTATTAATGAAAACAAACAAATTCTGTTGGTAGGGAGGTTTTTTTTCCCATCACTATTAACAAACAGCCACCTCGCTGCAATCATCCCCCCTCAAAGACTGGGTAGTGGGGGCTCTGAGAGGACAGGACTTCATTTTTCATTCAGAGGTGTGTCCTGCCCCTCTGAAGTAACATCATCCTAGTAATGTACGTTGTAGATAACCTCTTAAATGAGACAACTTCAGTATAAAACCATTAGCTTTAGATTTAATAATGGGGGTTGCATTGTGCCTGTTGGGCTTGAATCTATATTCCCTGTGACCCTCTCCTGATGCTGTTCCATTCATTTCAGTGGAACTATTACTGATGCCTTCCTACATCGATGGGAAGAGCCTGCATTTTTCCAGTGGAACAAATGTGCCTGTTCTGTGTTAGCATTCTTCTTAGAAGTCCTTTTCACATCTTTAGCATAATGCTAGGGAAGAAATGTAACTGGATGAAAGAAAAATGTGCTGCGATGACCATTGTATTTTAAAGGAAAATGAGCTTCTTTCTCATTTCAATAATTTTTCCTTCAGGCCCTTTTGAAACAGTAGAGTTTGTTTCATTTCTAATTTTAGCCAGAGGGAGCTTTTATAGGTATTGGCTTTTAAGGCAATCAGTGGCCTCTGCATAAATGACTGTTGCTGATTGATCATGTGAGGACAGGCTGGACCAAACACACCTCCTGAAGAAGTTCATCTTACCAGCCTTGCCAGCTGGAGTCAGTGATACATGTCTATGTGAAGTCTTTCCTTTTTTCTCCTAAAGAAAAAAGAGGGGGAAAAGGGCAAGAAATTAAAACCCAACCTTAAATTATCTTTCTTTTCCCTCCCCTACAAAATCCCAGCTTAACACAAGGCTAATCAAAGTAGGGTTGTAGCCATTTTTTATTTTAACTAGCAAAAAAATGTCAGTCTTCCTCCATGTTTGTGAGCTTGCATTGCCTCTTGTTTGGTCAAAAAGTTGTTGACAGACTTTTATGAAATAGTACAATGGAATAGCAGAAAAACATGCTAGGGATGGCTTGGGCAGTAGACTGCTGTTTTCCTTGCCCTACCTACAGATCCCAGAAACAGTGCGTCTGTGTGATTATCCTCAGGCTCTGAAGACACTGGCACCCTGACATCTGCACACTCTCTTCAATTACACTATCAGTGGTTAGGTTTTACTTACTTAAAAGATGCTCCCAGTGGAGAGAAGTAATGTGTTTTAGTCTTCATCCTGCTTTTGATCCCAATTCAATGGAGAATAACACATGGGAAGGTAAATACAGTTCTAGATTCTCCTGTTAAAGTGAGGAGGTCATGTATAGCATCAGTGATGGTGTATGCTCCTGGTCCAAGTTTACAAATTAAATGAGATAGTTCACTTTTGTTCACGTCATCATCTGATGTTATCAGAACTTAGCTAAAAATTCGGTGAAGGTTGCAGTGATGTACCACTATTGATCAACTTTTGCTGTCCCACAAGAGCTCCTGTTGAAGCAGGAGTTCTTAATTTTTCAGCTCTGTGCAAGGGTTTTGGCCACCAAATGTCATCAAGAAAACCTCCTGTATCGACTATTTTAAAGTGAACCATTGACAGAATACATGCAAGTGAAGGAAGCTCTATTAATTAATAGCAAACTTTCTGTTACAAATGATGCAGGTAGACTACAAAGGGAGTTCTGTCCCATTTTCTTGGATTTCTTAGAAACAGGAATAAAGGTAGTATATATTCTTTTGGTATTATTACCAGTTTAGGTTGCTTTTAAGGTGNAAATTAATCTGCACTGTAGTGGTTTTTACCACCATTTTACCACTCTCATTCTTGTAATAGAGACTTGGACTACTGTAGACAACACAATCAAATCGGAAGAGAGCCTTTTTTGCACTGCAAGTGATAGTTAGAAGAGATGTAAACACGGATTTTATAACAGTATTCTAATCGTCTTTTGACGTTACCTCTCTAGGAAGTTAATTATGTACAAAATTTTGTCACTGCTACTACACACGTTTTCAGTACTACACATTTTCTGCCTTGTACACGTACAGCAAAACGTCTTGCACTTTGTCTTTCAATTCCTCCAATGCATGTAAACTTTGGCTTAGAAAATTCTTGATTAGAAACCTGAAACTAATGCAGTTTTTAAAACCAAGAATTGTTTATTGGTGCTTAGAACCCCTGTTGTAGGGGAAAAAAAAGTGCTTATTGTATTCTATTCAGCAGAAAAGAATAGCATCTATTCTATTTAGTGAAATGCATCGTAGTTCTTCATTTGACTGCCAATTGGAATGAATGTACTCATATGCCAGCATGGGTTACATGCTCTAGATCAATTTGTTGTGCAATACAGAGCTGTTGGAGAACATTATATTTTATTGAGCTTTGTGTATTAATTTTATGGTGTATATTTGGAATTAAATGTTTTTATTGCTTATTCAGGGAACATGTGATTGCTTTTCAGTCCCTGGTAGTGGAGGATTCTGCAGGTTTATTACTGTTTCTGGGTACCTAAGTGGGCTGGTGGTGATACTATACCCTGTGTTCTCAGTGTGTGTGGATATGTTTATATTTTTGTTTTTACAGTAGAAGAATTGAATGTCTCACAAGACAGCGATGGCTTTTTCTCTAGAATTTGAATATGGAGGCCACAGGGACAGATGAAGTAGAAAAGATAAAATCAAAGTTTATGTCTGCATGGCACAACATGAAATACAGTAAGTGAAACTGTGTGTGGTAAAATCCTGTCACCGTTGAAATGAATGGAATGTTTCATGTTGACATGAATGGGATCATGATTCAGAGACTTAACTAATATTAATAATAAAAATGCAATGTGGCCCTTGAAACCATTTTTACTTTGATACTATAAACAGCACGAGTAAAAACTTGTTTAGCTTTTCATTTTTCAAATAAATTTGTGTAATTTCTTTTTAAATGGTGTATTTTGAAAACAGTAAATACATTATGTAAATTAACACTAGATTTGCATAGACTTTTAAACAGGGATAATATGGAATCATCTGTGCACAGATTTTTTTTTTTTTTTAATATATACTTTTCTGGAAAAAATAGGATGGTGTGTGAAATACAAACTCCACTGGAGAGTCTACTTCACACACTTGAGTAACATACTTTTCCACAGTCAAACATCAGTAATTTGTTTATAAGCAACCACATTTTCAAGTGTTCCCTTTAATAATCTGTCCTTAACCTTAATTTTTCTACTTTCCCTCTAGGACTGAGGTTGCTCAGATTTACCACCAGGTTTCTGATAAATTTCGTTAATCCTCATAACTGAGCCTTGGAGATATCTGGCAAGATGAAAAGATACTTTTCTTCTACTTTCTTTAAAGCTACCACATGGCTGAAAGGGAACAGTAGTTGTTACACCGTATAAGTGATAGGAAAATTTCAAGAAACTCTATGGACTTAGGATATAAAACACCATAGGATTTAGACTTAAGTGAAAAAGCTACTGTCTGGGGACATTGTCAAAACCTAAAAATTGAATTCTGGCCCTTTGAATTTGTACAGCATATTACACTACCCTTTTTGTGTCTGAAATCTGCAATTTAATTTTGTGATGAGGTATGTTTAATTAATCCTATGGGGAAAGCAGTACTCTTCATGTATTTTCACCAGTCATATGTGAAGCTTATTGTATGTTACTGTAGGAGTTGGAAACCTCACAGAATCAACCTATGCAGTAATGAATTCACAACAGAGACAAAGCAACTTAAGCTCAGCTTTGGAATTTCTGTATCCTAACAATTTCTGTGCAGTAGTACCAGTGTATTAATATTCAAACATTCATATATGGGTAGCATCGTTACTTCTAAACCAGAACTCTAATCTGTGTTTTGTAGAACTATTAAACTTTTTGTTATTTATGAAAGCAAAACCCAGTTTCAGTACTTTTTCTCTATATTCCCCTTTCATGGGTTACCTTTGGCTTAACCAGATGCTACTAGAAATTCCTTTTTGGAATACTTTAGTCAAAAATTTGTAATTTTTTCACATCTATTTTAGGTTGGGTGTTGAAAACAAAAACTTACTTCAGTAGAAACTCTCCAGTCTTTCTGCTGGGAAAATGTTACCACTTCAAAACTGATGGTATGTACACAGCACGTAACTGATTCCAATCTTATTCGTCAGGAGCTCTGTGGATATGTTTTTAATATTCTAGAAGGACCCTCATTAACAATTACCAAATTCAAAATATAAATATGAAAAGCTTAGAAAGTACTCATTTAAATATCCAACACCACCACTAATGCAATCCATCCTAATCTGCCTTATTCAGATTTTACACTGAAGTCTTGTTCTTTCTGTGAATATTAGTGCTGTAATTTGCACTTCATTTACGTATCAATTTGAGATTTTCTTCCAAAAAATTCCTGAATAGTGACAATACCTGTACAAAGAGTTGCTACACCAAAACCTTTGTTATCATTTTCCAGTATGCAGTTTTCTAAGAATCTTTCTCTATTTGACCATTTACATTCAGGTGAATTAAGCAGTTGCTTACTTGCAAGTCAACAATTCCATTGGCACAATAATGTTGGCTGTGTTGCTTCCCCCCCAGCTGGCACATTTCTATTATGTTTGCCTTCCAATTTTCCTTTCTTGTATTTGAGGCAATTGCTAGATTCTGCAAGTTTGCCCTGTCTTTCTAATAGAATAGATGTATGTTTTTATTTTCCTTGTAATTACAGAAGTGCCATACCAAGTTGTAACTTAAATTTGTGCTTTGCCTTACAGAATCTGGCGAACTCTCTACAGATGGGTCCAATTTTGATAAAATCAACACGGAGATTTCAGGAAATGTTGAGGAGTTTCGTAAAGATTTTATTTCTAGAATATGGCTGACTTACAGAGAGGAATTTCCTCAGATAAAGGGGTCTGCATTAACAACAGACTGTGGTTGGGGTTGCACACTGAGAACTGGTCAAATGCTGCTGGCTCAAGGTCTTATGCTTCATTTTCTCGGTAGAGGTAAGTTACGACAGAAGATCTCTATATTCGGCATGATAAGCATGGGTGTTCTGTAGGGAGTGTGATGGTCTTCATGTAGCCACAATTGAAAGTGCATGCTGGTTTTGGTTCTGGACTTCCTCTCATTACTATCGGAATTGTTACATGGCATCAGAGCAGTGATCTAGCTGACCTACTTTCCATTTCTGAAAAAGGGAATACCAAGGTGTGACAAAGGAAGATGTGGGAAACTCCACAGAAACTAACTGTGAAGTAAAATACCACAAAAATTTGTGATCCCATACCTTGATATTGTTATGAGCCATGCAAGTGTCCAGTTCTCTTCAGTCTTGCTCATTTCTGGAACTCAAGGTGTGGAACTGAGTTCCACAGCCCATAGCTGTGGGCTATGGCAAAAGTGATGTTCTTTTACCAGTTTTAAAGCTGTACATTATTCAGTTCTTCTAGTATTAATATATTGAGTTAATAAAAGGATTCTAATCTAACTTCAATACATCATTCTTTGTGTTGAAATTTGTACTATTTCATTTCCTCCCTTTCCCACCATGTACTTAGAGAAGAACGTCCCTTTTTTTTCTTATCGTTGTCTTACTTAGAGAAGAACGTCCCTTTTTTTCTTATCGTTGTCTATCTCAAAATAGTCCCTCAGTCACAGCTGTTTGAAAGAAGTAGCTTTAGGAGACTTGGAACACTTTTCACTTTCAAAGGCTAAGCATGCATGTCCTCCCCATTCTTCCAAGCTGAGCCATGTCCTCCATAGAGGTATTTCTGGTTCTCATCGTTAACCACCTTTTCTTTTCATCCTCTTCTCAATCCCTTTCATAATCTACGACATTGCCCCTTTCAAACAATCGGTCATGTCCTCTGTCACCACTGCCTGTTGTCAAAATGATCCAAGACATGGGCCTGAAGCCACCCAGGCATGTTAGTTAGAGAGAATACAGTGTATTGTTTGCTCAGCCATTTGTTGGATCACAGGAATACTTCAGTAAAAAATAGTTCTGAAAGCCTGTTTTGATAATACTTTGTACTTACTGTGCAAATATGATGTAAGCTGTGAACATAGTCCCAAACAAGCTGCATCACAAAGTCGTCTTTCTTGGCAGTGTCATGACTGAACTCAGATTGGCTTACTGAATGTTCCTTTTGCTGTAGATATTTTAGTCATAAAACATTCATTATCCCATTCAACTGACTGCAAATATCAAAACTTATGAAAATACTTCTGCTGAGAACACAAATCCCTTAAATATAACTTCTGTTATACATACATTTAAAGAAATTTTAAAAATCTGATCAGAAGACTACCTGTGAGTAGGAATGCGTAATGGCTCATTCTGAAGTAACCCGAAACAAAAAAGCCCCAGGTTTATATCTTTAAAATCCATGGTTACGAAGAATTCCTTGCACTGGCCCCCATGCATCCTAATTTGGAAAGTGATTTGGTGATTCCAGAGTGCTAGTGTTTCTGTGGCAATCCAAATGCATAGAAAAATGGAATATGTATGGTCTTTCTGGACTACTTTTCTCATCACCTAGTCTTATGACAGCTGGTGAATTATCTTTTGAAAAGCTTTTTATGAGGTCTGGGTAGCTTTTGAAACATATTTAAGTGTTTACATGAAGTTTTTCATCGCTGTTTCCTCTTTTCCCAGAGATGTTTTCATTATAGTTTAATGATATTGTTTCTGTTACAAAGCAAATCTTGACTGCAGTTACTGGCTGGAATACTTACACTTTGATTGCTATGTGGAATGTTCCAGATATTGCTGAATGATGTTGTAAATGAGTTTTTATTTTAAATATTAAGGTACTGGTGTAAGTTTTACTTTGAAATGCCTGTGCTTAAGACACTGACTTAAATTTGAAGCTCACAGTACAGGAATAGCAAGACCTGTGATGTTGTTACGTTGAGCTTACGTGTGCATCTGCCTGGGTCTGCAATGAAAAGTTAACACAAGGTTTCACAGAGGGGTGCCACTTGTGGTAAGAGGCATTGACGCAGGGTGGTTGTCACACTGTAATAAGAGTGGGTGACATGGATTATGGCCATTACTAGCAATACTTGTGACATTACTGGAGCCCTAAGTTAGATTTTGGAATTAAAATATAGTCGCCTCTGTGCTTCCTCTTTGTTTCTCAAAGACTTTTACATGGATACTTCAGTAAGAATTACAAGGAGGGCTGCAGTTCTTGCTCTCTGTCAGCATTAGTTTGAAAAGGTTCCTCTTGCTGCCGTAATGGCAGCTTTCTGAACCTCCAGGAGCTTACCCAAACCTGGCTCGTGGAGCAAAAGCACCCCATCCGTGGGGTTTTTAGGGTGTGTTCCTTACTTGCATGTGGCAGCCTTCCGCATTGCCTTCTGGGATGTTCACTATAGACCTTCAGGGTATGTTCTGATCTAACAGTATGTTCACTGTGTTTCAGAGGTTTCCTCACATGCTCTGTGTTGCAAGTAGATGTTTGAATTTGTGGGAAAGACTTTCAGTCATCTGACAAGGGAAGCATTACTGTTCTCTAGATATGCTGAACCACCATTATGCTATAAGAGGAGTGCTGTGTGTAGGATGCATTGTTAGAGAAACCTTTACTTAGAAATGCGGACTGTAGATACTGTGCTGAATAATATTTAAACAAGTTTGTCTTGTAATCTAGGTAAAGAATTCCCAAATTTAGTGAATAAAGAAGTCTTGTCTATTTTTCTGCTGATCTCCTTTGACAGTTTGCCAGGAAGAAGTGTTTGTTTTTACATGAATAATTCCTCAGGTTTGCCTATTTTTTTAATAACTGACAAACCAGAAGAATTAAAAACAGCTTTTGAAACTTCTTGTTTGACATTGGCAAAACTTTTTAGATGGTACTGAATAGCTAACTTCCATATTTTTAATATGTAAGATTGTTCTAACCTGTGCCTTGTAATCGGGTGTATCTTGTATGTCTTAGCTGATTGTGATCATGGAGTCTGACCTACTATTGCAGATAGCATAAATTGCTAACGGACAGTTAATAGTATTTTGTTTCACCTATTGTTCAGCAGAAAATAAACGCAAATCATATTTCACTCGAATTCTTTGTTTACATTTTAACACTGACATCTGCATCTCAGTATGTAAAGTACATGTTATTGGTCTGAGGAACGTGGGGGAGAAAGGGAAGTGCTTTGCTAATTATACCAAAAAGTTAATATTAAGCCTAGTATCGATCTTAACATTTCTTGCTGCAGCCTGGGTCTGGCCAGATGCGTTGGATGTTGACAATTCGGATTCTGAATCATGGACAGCCCATACAGTGAAAAAGCTGACAGCATCATTCGAAGCATCACTTACAGCAGAAAGAGAACCCAAGATCCTGTCAAATCATCATCAGGGAACATTAAAGAGAAACTATGATGGCAGTGAAATGAGAAATGAAGTTTATCATAGAAAAATAATTTCTTGGTTTGGCGACTCTCCGCTGGCAGCTTTTGGCTTACATCAGCTAATAGAATACGGAAAGAAATCTGGAAAAATTGCTGGAGATTGGTATGGGCCTGCAGTTGTTGCACACATTTTAAGGTAAAAATACCTTTATTCTTTGTTGTTACTGTGCCTTACACATTACAGGAGAAACATTTCAAAGTGTCATGAGATTACTTCAGCTTAATTGAGCATCTAACTGTTCGTTATTGGCTTAGTAAAATGTCCATATTAGTAGCAATTCTAGAGATTTTTCAGAGGCAGGAAGGGAAATAGCAGTAGGTGCAGGAACTGAACTCTGAGCCTTTGTTCAATCTTGTTACAGAAAAAACCCGACATTCCTGTTTTCCTGTACTTTGGGGAGTAGAAGTCCCAAGTATCTCTCCCAAACCTGGGCTTTTAAGTAGAGCTGCATTTAATGAAATGTTCTAAAAACTAACCACTCTTTCAACCTTGGAACATGCATAACATTATAGATTTTTTTTTTTTTTTTTTAATACTGTAACCTGGGGGCTGTAATGTACTGATAGTGTAATGAAATGTCAGAGCTAAAATTGATGTTTTCAGCATTTCTTTGCACACATCAAATTCTTGTGAAACTGTAAATGTATGGGACTATTAATATTATAATTATATCACAGTAAAAGTAAAGGGTCTGTGACATTCAGTGTGGTTAAAAAGTCGAAAGTCAAATTTCTCCATACCATGTGCCTTTGTATGCCATTTCTTTGAATAGTACTGATTTTTTTGTTTGTTTTGATTTTTTTTTTAATAGCCTTATATGCTTGTGTTCTTAGTGGATTCCAGTTTACCTATAAACTGAATCACTA